>VUJU01002538.1:0-35941 GCA_009835225.1 Aphis craccivora
CATTGGATTCAAATTTAACCGTCCTACAATATATAGTGATCCACACGGCACCTAATGTACAGCAGAGCGGTACCCACTTGCCCGCTTTTTTTTTTTGTCTGTGTACAGTATAACTTGTCGAAATAATGCTTCAATTTCAAAGTTTGGGAGTGGTTTCAGATGCCAAAGTGAATAATATGTTTGGTGCATTATAGAGGTTAAAAGTAAACATTTTCCAACAGTTTTCAAAAAAATCGAGAAAAACAAAAAAAAAATCGTAAAAGAAAAACGAAAATTTCATTTTAAAATTATTTTGTATGTACAAATAATTCATAAAAATTTTTGTACAAGTAGCTAAGAGTTAAAAATTTAATATAAGATTTTTCATAAGTTGGGCTTACAATAATTATAAAACAATTTAAATTTTGGTGTATTCAGTCGATTAAGACATAAATCATCTTTTTCACCAACCACTGGAAATTATATTCTAGACTGACAAATCATCTGTCTCTGGTGATTTATTTTTTCTAACATAAATTAATGAATATAATCAGTGCCGGATTAACCTACTAGCAAATTAAGCACTGCTTATAAGGCCCTAGAAAAAATTCGGTACGTAATTTTTTAGATTCTGAACGAAGTGATAAATGTATTGAATTTACAGTGATGCGTGTCTTTTTTTGTTTGTGTCTGACCTATACAGCATAACTTATCGAAATAATGCTTTATTTTCAAACTTCGGGTGGTGGTTTCCAATGGTAAAGTGTATATCCTTGGTACATTATAAAGGTCAAAAGTAAAAATTTTCCAATAGTTTTAAAAAACAAAATCGGCAAAATTTTGTATATGTATGATGTATCGCTAAGAGTTGAAAATTTAATACGAGATTTTTCATAAGTTTGGTTTACAATAATTTAAAAAAAACTTGAACTTTGGCCAATTAAATTTTTTTTATCTTAAATTCAATTTTTTTGAAATCCTATGTATAATATATATCTACATATATTTTAGCACTCAACTATAATTTAAAAATGTGTTCGATACGATTTTAACACATTTCTTTTTAATTTGTAGTTATCACCTTTTTTTACTAGCCAATTAGGCCCGTCTGATATATTTGCTTAAGGCTTGTGAAACACTTAATCCAGCACTGAATATAATACATGTAATGGTTAGGTATATGATTAACAGAAGCAGTGGTATTATTGTGATGTTATATGCGGTAGGGAGTATAGGTATAGTATATAGCCGTGTGCGCTGTATTATCACACATTTTTTACTTCACTGTACAGATCTAGGTACATAGGTGCACTATACAACTATAATAGTACTACACTGCGTATAGTCTACACATACCAATTATAATATAAATAGCGCACAATTAGGTACTAACAAGTAACATTGAACTACTATTCCTATCAGGGCCGGCTCAAGCGAAAATAGTGCACTAGGCAAAACCTAATTTTGGGTATACTGCTTTTAACTGTATTTTAGGGTTTTATATAGTGAATTACAATGTATATATTTTTTTTTATAAATATATAATATGTTTACTTTTACTTATGTTTTAATAGCCCCAATATTCCACACAAGTGTTCTCAGTAAAGTCCATTATTCTTATGAAAAATTCCAAAAATAAAAAACAAACAAATAGGTAATAAAAGATAGGCTCTAACTCAAATATACGTTTTTCATTAATTCTAAATTATAATTTTTAAGGTATAATAAATAGATAGAGATTTTGTGTAATAATAGACGTGACTGATTAAAATTGATAATGAGTGAATTAATACATCCAATTTGGGTGTATAAAATAGGTATACTGCAAAGAATCACATTTACAAACTCATACATTTAGCATTTAGGTATACTCATATATATTATACACACAATACACCTGTCACCTATACACAGTGGCGTAGCCTGAGGCGGGGAGTTAACGGGTTATAACCCCCCTCCTAAATATCTCTTACTTTATGTAAAACATATACAATCATTTTAAGACATATCTAAGTATATTTATTTGTTTATAATGAAAATTTAAGCCTCCTCCCACCAAAATATTTTTCTGGGTACCTACGCCACTGTCTATAAAAACATTATATACAGACAGACCTAATATACAGTGGCGTGATGGTAAACCGTCATGATGCACAAGCATGGTTCCAAGGGGAGGGAGTCAATTGTGTCGATGTACAGCATAGGTATATTTCAGTATACCTACCAATTCTTTACCAAATCTATACAATATATAATATATATATAATTATTTATGTATGTATTTTAATTTTTGTTTTTTGTTATTGGTAAAAAATTATAATTTTTTAAATCGTATTCAATGTCATTTAAGTCCAGTAAATAGTAATTATACCAATACGTTTACATATTATACGTTTAATAATAATTTGGTAGAAAATACAAATATGTTTTTTCATGATTACTTAAACTTTTGGAATTTTTTTTAACTTAGCATCTTTTATTGTACATTTGTTAATATGAGTATGAATAATGTTATAAATATACAAATCAGTTGTTAACAAAATTATTACTGTGAAAATTCCAGTAGGTATACACTTTTTTAAAAACAACAATATTTATAGCTGTTGATAAGTATATTTTGGCTGTAACGACTATAAAACAACTTACAAAACTCTTTTGTTGTATACCTACAACAAAGTGATTTTTTTTCGTGTATGTATCCAACCACCCCGACCCATAAAAAATTCCATCATGACACCTAAGAGTCATAAAATACCGTTCACTCACTGCAGACATAAGTACATAATATCTCACATATATATTAATCTGATCGATAAGGTGTCTTCTTTATATTATATGATATACTATACAGGGTCGTGGATTTACGCCTATTAGGCCCGTGAGCAAATTTTGTAATAAATGGAAAAAAAAAATCATATAGGTAAATATTTACTACATTTTTTTTTCTTGGGGTAAGGGTGGAATATTTAAACAAGGGCCTATATAAGTTCTAAATCCGTCACTGGCATATTGCATATATATATTATACATAGTATATCAGAATATATAATATGTATTTGTGTGTATTATAATACATTATCTGTTTATCTGTTATACTTGTTATAGTACCTATATATTTTTAATAATTATAAAAAGAATATAAATTTAATATTGTACCTTTGTGGCTTAGTATTGTTTGACATTTATATATGTTAGTACCAATAGTGCAAAAATAAAAATATTAAAAATAACACATATAATACAAAATTATCTAATCATATAAGTAGCTATATTATTCTGCTATCGCTGTGATAATTATTACAATATAGGTAGGTATAATATATGAGTATGTCAGTATAATATATATATCAATACAGTGTAAGTATTTATTATTATAAAATATGTTATAATAAATAATAATATTATGGTATCGCATATCGCGTATAATATTATTACATGTACGAATATACCGTCTCGTTGTCAGTCACGCGCAGATGAGGGGTGGATGTGTGTTTACTTAATAATATTATTACCATCATCGCCAATAGTTACGGGTCGGCAAGAGGGGACGACCATATATTGATTTTTCTATTCCGAAAAGGGCGTGTCGGTGTCGATTCGGCCGTACATTACACGCGCACACACGTCTATAATACCTATGGGCTATAACGATGCGCGTCGCGGCAAGCGCGCACTGTGTGTATGTGTGTGTGCTTAAACGTGAAATCGAAAAGCGCGAAAAAAAAAACAACGTTGCCACCGACGCCGCGCGCCGACTCATCGTCGAACGGCGCCAATCGCCAAGCTACTGCGGTTGGCAGCCTGCAGCTTAATTACGCATAAGACGTAATACTATACTGTTTTTTTTAGTTTTTGTTATAGGTTGATCCTCGATTTTATTTAATGCAATATTGGAACATTTTATAACTATACATAGTATAGGTAGTGACGCCGTAGTGTCTATAAAATCAGATAATAATATATAATAATGTATACCTATATTCTATTATTTGTACAATATTGTATTATAGACGTAAATAATATAAAATTATTATATATAATAAATCTACAATCTACGATATATTTTAAATCTTAAATACCTACCTCTACCGTCTATACCTATAATATTTTATGTAGGTATATAGTATTTAGTATTCGGCACATACTAATAAAGGTAATGCTGTATAAATTATAGACAATTACTAATTGTTGTTAATTGAGAATTTTTATTGTGGTCATGATCGGGATTCAGAAGTTCAGACTCCAGGAGTCCAGGAGTTACAACAAAGGTGGGATGGGTATTATAATAGGTGTATATGTATAGTAGTTCCATTAGTTCCAAAGGTGTACTTTATAGATGTAATAAAGTGTAACCGGCACCTGAAGGCTGAAACAGATAGGTATATAGGTACCATACCCAATATTATAAATATGTATATACTGTCGGCTAGTAATATATTGCTGCACTGCAGTGGTAATTGGTGATCGTTATGTCAAAATAAGGAAATCAGAGATGAGAATAACTTATTAAGTAATAAGAATCTATACTGGCTATACCCGTACTTATTTATATTTTTTTACATTTATTTATACTTTTTAGTTTGTATATACATAAACCTATATAAAGTTGTCACTTATTTGTAGGTAGGTATAGAAACCAACCGGCAACCACCCAGAATAAGCTAATATACACATGTTATAATATTATAATATATAATACCTAAATGTTTTGTGAACATTTCAATTTATTTGTTTATTTGTTTTTGTATTAGGTAAGTATATAATAAAATAAAGAAATCGTTATTTTATGCACGAATATCTAATTTCTGCAAATTTTAAAATTCAGACTCTCATGAAAAATATATGTAAAATTGATATGCTTAACTTTATTTTTTAATAATTATAACAACTTATGAAGACCTTTTGAATATTATATTTTCAAATCTTATAGTCACAGTGGCGTAGCCAGAGGAGAGGCCGGGGAGGCTGCAGCCCTTCCCGAAGTTTTAAAAATTATTTTAATACCTATAGTCTATATGAAAAACTCTATATAAAAGTCTTAAATTGTATTTTAATGATTTTAAATTGTCATAACTTTTTTTATTTGTTATATTATATTAATAATACTTTGGAATTTGCATGTTACACTTATGTGAAAAAATTGATAGCCTCCTCCGAAGAAAAATCCTGGCTACGTCACTGCTTATAAATAATATGAAAAATAATTGTATGAAAATTTAAGTATATAAAATAATTATTCACAAATGTTGTACCTTACCTATTCTCAGGGTATTATTTAATTGGTACCTACCAATGTAAAAACTTAAGGAGTTTTTGAGTTTTGACCGAACAAACATTTTGTTATCGAAGTTCATGGAAAAAACTAAAAACATCAAAATTGTTAAATGTCTATCTATTAATGACCTCAACAAAATAAAATAAAAATATTTTGGGAAATTTTATCCAAATAGAAAATGCTAAAATAAACATTAAGTAAATAATCTTTTCTGCAGAATGCATCTAAAAAATATACAGCCTAAAACCGCCACTAATAAAATATAATATTGCAGTAAATCAAGTACTATAAGTACTAAATAGGTAGGTTACCTAGTAGGTACCTATAAATAAATATACAATATTTCAACATCACAACGATTATTACCATTTACCTAAATACCACCAATCACCATTATTATTTAAACGATTTTAAAATTATGATTAGCTGGTATAGGTAAGTTTATTATAATTTATAATAGTATGCTATAAATATTTTTGATATACCTAATAAACGAATGAATCGATTAACATTTAACAACTACCTTTTTAAAATATAGATAAATCGGGTTGGGTTAGGTTAAGTACTTATACCGTACCTATACGGTTTACGATAATACTAACTCTACAATACCGAGCGTACACGTTACTGAACGTATCTAGGTACGGTTTAATATAATATTATTACTTATATTAATAAATAACTATTAGCTATAAATGTGTAATAAATACCTTACTATTCAATTGTGTACAGCTACGGTTTGAGTGTTGAAGTACATTATATTCTGCTTATGTATCTGATCGCTGATTATTATTATCTATATAACCTATTAGTTGTATAGACCCAATATACACGCGGTAATGAAATAGTGCATTAGTTCAATTATATAGATATAGTTATAGTATTATACTTATGGATACAATTACTATCGCATCATTGATTATAATTATTACATAGTAGGTATTCATAATAAATGGTACCATTAATTGTTATGCTACATATTAAGCTTATTTTTTATGACATTTTATGTTGTTCCAAGACAATTCTAATTACGAGTAGCGACACTCATATTATACATTATATATTTATATTCCTCATCAGTAACAAGGAAAAAGGACAGTTTTGCTCCTACACAACTAAATATGATATTTCCATTTTCTATACATATATCATACCACAATAATAATTTTACATAATTATATAAATACTGATATTGGTTCTTTAAAGTCTTATTCATTATTAACAAATGTAATCAAATAAATACCTAATAATACATAGATATATTTTAATAGCTTTAATAACAATACCTACTCTGCGTTACGAAAGACCTTCACTGCGTATCCAAATAATACCATGATAATGGTGTGGATTAAGACGTGTTTTGGTACCTAGTGACTGGGTTGTAGTCTCTCGTAGAGCGAAGTATATATAAATATATTCATTATTTACTTGTATATAATTTTAAGATAATTTTTTAATATATTTTATATTACACCAATATAATTTAAGTAATGTGATAAACGTGTATTAATTTTATTGTGTGTTTTTTGTAGTTTTATCTTTTGGAGCAGTAAAAATGTTCAAGTTATAAGATATTAGATAATATCTTAGTGTAAATAAGACTTGATTTTTTCACCAAATATTTATTATCAATATTTTTTACACTATAATTTTCTAAATATTTTAGTTTTCTTGCTATTTTTTAGTTTTTATTTCAATGCTCACATGGCCACATAAATGCCTGTATGTGAATGACTGAACGAGCCATGAACGAGTTCAATTAAGGGACACTTGAACGTATTCGATTTTCGATTATTTCACGAACACTATTAACGACTTTTTTCGTTCATTTAAATTACAACAGGCCCAACAGAGGCAGATTTAGGTGAGTGGTGGCTCGAGGACTGAATATACATTGTGGGGGCCATATACATTATAAATAAGAAAATATATTTCTTTACTTATTATTTACGTAATTGTAATATCATAAACGACATAAACTTGTGGATATCAGACTTAAAATTTGTGGCAATTTAATATATTTATACTTTTTTTTTCACAGCAATCAAGAAAAAAATCAATTGATTAGCATAAGTTACAAGATTTGTTTTTCAATAATTGTTATTAGGTATATAGGTACTTATGCAATTTAGCTTTTAAACTTTTCAAGATTTTATTATAATACCTATTTTTTAAACAGTTATCCGTGCTTAATTCTAACAACAAATCAATGAGAGCATGTGATCGTGGTATGTTAACAATGCTAACAAAGGACAACTACCTACCTATTACTCTTATTTCTTACGAAATCAAAAACTTAATACCTATTTGATTGACGGGTTTAACTTGGTCGATTTCCATTCAATTTTAAAATTTTCTATAATCCGTTTTTATATGAACTCTGTTTTAAAACATAATATAATCAAAATAATCTGGCTATCTTGAATATTTAAAAACTAAATTAAATTTTTTTTATAAAACATACTATTCAATTAGAATTTTTTACTAATAATTGTTGGAAAAAAATCCGTAGGAAATTAAAAATAGATACCTATATACCTATCGGCTATATTGATTGATTACGGGGATACTAACTACTAAGCCTAAGTAATACTAAGGGTGATATTTATGAGTAGGATTGAAAATAGTATTGACGAGAACTGAGTACCTATACTATATAGTGATTAGTGAGTAGGTTTCAAGGTAGAAACAATAATATTGTTGTTGTAAGTCGTTATAAAATATAAATAGTAAAATAGGTACACTATAATAATTAGATTAGGTAGGTAACCCTGGTAACCTAATACTAGTTCTCTCAGAGTGTAATTAATAATCAGTAGATAATTATACTTTCCTATAGTTTCCTGTATTCACATCAATACGACTAAGTACATATTATAATAAGCCTACAACTGAATTTAAATTCACAGCGGGACAAACGCTACGACTAACTGTTATAAGTTATAACTTCTAATGATATCATGTAGGTACCTACCTATCTTACTATCTATATCAATATGGGACATGGGTCATTAATCATCATTAGGTACTCAATTATAAATTAAAATATGTTCACATTGAGCATAATTAACGAGATACTTATTATTACTGGGATGTACCTACATGTACTTAGAATTCCGTCTAAACAGTTTTTTATTAGTAAACTTTTTTTGTATTCATATTAAACGTTTTTTAATTATCTCGCCTCCTTGTATTTTAAATTATTATAGAAAGGTATTAATAATAATTCAGTAATGTAGGTATAGAATATAAATTATATGCTTCACAGGTGGAATATTAATAAGCCAAGAAAGTGATTTGTTCAATTTTGATTTTTGTGTATAGATAGTAGTAGGTAGTAGAATAATATTATTTAGTCAATACAAATATAGGTACAATGGATGAAAGTTAATTTACAAAGAGGCAAGACTGCTAGAGTGAAAGAAGGAAGAGAAGGTACCTTTAAGCCTTAAAGGCTTTACGAGTTATTAATTAATTATTATTTTATATTAAGAATATCAGTGTTTAACTATGTGCAGTACAATATTGTAAACATTTAAAATGACTTAAATGCTTAAGCATATTACATAATTATTTATAGATTTACAGTGACGTATTTAGGGGGGGGAGATTAGGCGGATTAGGCATTTTGATATAATACGGTACCTAGGTCATTTGGGTGATAAAAACAAGTAATGACACTCAGATTTAGATTACCTGGGGCGCAAAATTCCTAAATATGTCTCTGGTTATTTATAATATATGATTATTTAATGGGGGATGTGTGAAACTGTGAAGTTTCTTATTATGTCAATTGTCAAATATAGTCAGGTTTTTTAAAAAGTAAGAACTATTTAACAAAATTAATTTATTATTTCATTATGTAGGTTTAACTGACTTGCCATTTTAGGGTGAATAGAAACACTATCGTGATGCATCTACATATGAACCCAAACAAGGACAGAAATAAAAAAAAAAGAATAAACATTAAACATGCCTTACAAACTGCATTATTTATTAAAAAATTTATTGTTAAAAATAATATATAATATGTCTATTAACTGACTAAGTAGGTACCTTGAATCTACTGACTATAGTTTTAATTTTTAAACCATAAAGTTGATTATTTTTATTTTTCAAATTTAATTTAATTTATTTTTTTTTTGGAAATATTTAAGTTAAAAACTTAACACGTTGGTGGACAGTACTGCTATAGCAGTAATAAATAAAGTTTTTATTTGATTGACAATTTTGTTCTATTTATTTTTAAAAATATCAATAATTTTATTGTTTTTATTTACCCTTCAGTTGGTAATATAGAAAAATACACAAAAAAAAAAAAACATAAATGTTTCTATTGACACCATCTTTAGTATATGAATAGAAACACAGCATTTAAAAAAATATATAAAATAATTAATAAAATATAAAAATTTTTAATATACATATTTAAAGTGCTCAACGAGACCAATATTTTGATGTATTGATTCTCTATAAAGCACAAATAGAAAAGTTTTTATGATACTCCAAAGTTCAAAAGTATTTCTATTCACCCGGTTTTACGGTACAATTTTAATTGTTTTGTAGTACACTTACCATTAAATATACCTATATACCATTAAAATATAATAATTATAAATTATACAGTTTAGACATAATTCACTATTCCGTATCAATATTGTTATTAAATAAGTACCAAGAAACAAAATTATACTTTTAAAATATTAGTGCAACTTACCAGAATAATTTTTGATGTACAATGATACATTGTTGAAATCAAATTAAAGTCTTAACAAATCCATTCCATAGTTACCTATTCAATGACAGTGCACATTTGACACAATTATAAATAATATGATACAATATAATAAAATATTGTTATGTATATAAATATATTAAATAATATACATAATTTTTAGATAAAATAAACAACAATTGCATTATTATTTTATTTAATTTTATGAACAAATATACTTATTTTTAAATTATTTACAAAAATTCCACCAAAACAATGCATAAAGTAAGTTTTAAAACAATAGTTATGTAAAATGTTGGGACTAGATAATATATTATAAAAATAACTATAAAATTGTGACAATAAACAGAATATATAATAATAAAATAAATTTGAACTAAGTTATGAAAACAATAGCTTTTAAAGTATAAATTTGGTGATGCCAGGAGGTATATCAAAAAATTATATTCATAATAAAATAATGTGCAAATCAATAAAAGTTATTGATTATTGTTCAATCAGACTAATTTCATTTTGATCCAAATGATACAAAAAATAAAAATAAATGGTTGGATATCATTATTTTACTTGAAAATTTTGTTTAATTGATCTTCTTTGTTAGATTTCCAGTATCTAAAATGTCGATTCGAATACATCAGTGTACACTAAAAATAAAAATAAATTTTAAACTATGTTTAATTAAAACCATTAAGCATACTAAAACTACTTTAAAAATATTTTTAACAGAAAATTAATTAAAAGTGTTTCAATATTATACAGAAAAATAAAATAAAACATTGAAATTGTCTATTACCTATCATATTTAAGTACTATATTAATAATTTATAGTATAGAGGTATAAGGTTTATAATAACTGTTAACATAAATTGTAAATCACTATTTTATAAATAAAATATTTTTAATAAAGTTAATTGTATTTTGTACATTTTAGTCCTATATTGTTAATTTTATAAGGATAGATAAAAGTCCTATATTTACTAAAAATATAAATGAAATGAGTCCTCGTAAGTATCATTATGTATCTATTTAACACACATAATTTCTACATAAAAAAATTATTTGTATTTTAGTATAAATAGTATAATATATTTTCTTTATAGACAGAATTTTTGCTAATCTGGTAAAACTAATGTTTTCAGTTAAAAATACATTACTTAATACCAAAATTGATTTTCAGTATTTGGTATTATTAATATTTTAATTATGGTTTTTATTTTCAACTATTACTATTTACTATACTAGTGAATGATAACAGTTTAATTGTTAGTTATTTATCACCATTTTGGGTGTTTTTATAGTATTGACTAATAGATATTATTATGAATTGCGGTTCAAAGCTCTGCCGTCTATATCTGTGTTAGTATATTGGTTTTTTATAAAATATTTAAAATTTTCTTTCTATGATGTATAAATATTTTTAAATTATAATATTTTATGTACTCAAAACTTGATTAAAAATTGAGCAAAACACAGATAATGTTCTCAATTACGTTAACAATAATCCAATTTTAAATTACAATCATCAACATAACATTGGTTCTGGTAAAGGAAAATTCTAAGTGTCATACATAGCCACATGTGTCAAATAATAAAAAAAAAAGCAAATAGTTTGGTTATATCCTCTTCGTAATAATAGTTTTATGTTATTGAAAAGAATAATATCAATATTTTTATAATTATAAATTACCAAATACTGTTTTAAACAGTTGAGTAAATGACGCTAGCTTCGACCATGAACACTGTTTTTTTGTGCTTTCTTTTTACGTGCTGCTAACATGTCATAAAAAGGATTATGACTAATACTTTGTCTGAAAATTGTAACAATAAATTATTAAAAATTATCACATACACATGTTGAAATAGTGATGGTTTTGGTAATCAATTTTGATTGAGGTGAATTATGGTTTTATCATTATTCTGTAGGTCAGGTGATAAAAACAATTATTAATTTTTATGCATTAAGTAATATAAAAATAAGTACAGATTCAACAATCTTAATAGACTTGTTGGAGATGTTAAAATATTAATATTTTGAAGTTAATTCAATTAATTCAAAAGATCATCAACTCTAATTTTATTACACTCCTAGTAAAATAAATATGATACATAATTGAAAATGCATTAAATTATAAGTAATAATTTCTGTAAATGATAAAGAACAATAATGAAGATAAACTAGACTAAAGGCTAATACTTCACTATGTCATAAATACTCATAATGTACCATCAAATTCATTAACTATTAAGTATTCTGAACACAAATCAATATAACACGGTATAATGAAGATTTGGTTTAAGAGAATGTCAAGTGTTAGCGCATAATTTGATATCTCTAGCACACTCAACAGAAAATTTACATTCAGCAGATCAACTTTTGTGTTATATTTAAATGATTAATACTAATGTCAATTAATCTATCAAATTTATGGTAAACATATTATCAATAATGAAGATTGTTTTAAAAACAACTATTGATCTTTAAATGCTGATAAGTTGTATGACAAAATTAATTAATAGTTTACACATAGTGTTATAAATAAATTTCTATATTAAAAAAGAAAAACAAAAACAAACTATGTCCCTATGCTTAACACAATATGACTAACTTGATTTACCCTAACCACCACTCAATATTATTTTTTATAACTTACTTAAGGCATTTTGTCCATTCATCTTTTTCTTCTGCTGTAGCTGCTGACATTCTATAAACAGTGTGCTTACCTACAATATTTTAGTCAATTAATATAATTAACAATATTTTAAAAATAATATAAATATTAAATTTTTATTAGTAAAATATCAATAACAAAATGTTATCATTTTAATTAAAATAGCATCATTCATTTTATTAATGATTTTAAATTGATAGCAAATAATTTTTTTTAAATACTATACATTAGGGTTATAAATATTTTTAACTAAACATTCATTCATTATATGTTATTGATGATCAAGTATTTCTTTCAAGAATCTCTTACAAAGTAATAACATTTTGATACTAGCCCATTTTATACTTATTTGTGGTTCAACTTTGTTAGTTTTCAGTTTGATTTATAAACCATATCAAATACACAGACTTTGATTTTCTTCAGTTAAAAAACTGAATAGTTACTAATAGTGCAGTAACAGTCAATAAATTATTAATTTATAATAATTCTCACCTTCTACTACTTTTCCTTCACTATCTGTTTTACAAGCTTTAATAAAGTCTGTAGTTCCAGGAGCTGCATACAATTCAAAACAATGTGGTTTATGTCGATCAGATACTTCTCGTACTTCAATATTTTCAAGTGGAATTATTCCTCGAGGTTCTTTGTCAGTAGTGTATTCAAAATAATATAGACAATTATCATTTAAAATAAACCAGCGACGCTTCCAACTTTTATAACGGCCACCTAAAATTTAAAATTTTAATAAAAGTGTAAGATATTGCAGTAATTTAATACGTGTATATAATACCTTGTTTCCATAACCATCCTTCTTTGTCAGGGTTGAAGAATGTATGCATTAAGTCATTACCATCATCTTCAGGTATTTTAAAAGGTTCTGTTTTTATGCTATCATACAAACTCTTAACAAACAAAAAATTAAAATAATTTATTTTTGAGTCTTTAAAATAACATTTTTGAACTTACAATTAAAAGTTCTCGAGGTAAATCTCCACCATTGTTGATACCACGATTCATTTGTATAAATTGTTCAACTGATGGTTTATCTTTAACACTAGGGTTATGAAGACTTGTGTTTAACATTATAATAGCAAATGACAAAACATAACAAGTATCTAAAAAATATTAAATTAAATAATATTATAAATAATATAGTTTTGAAATATTTTACCTGTATTGGTAAAAATATTTGGATTTAATTGACAATATCTTTCTGCAAAACACTCCATCATTCTATCAATTTTTTGAGCTTCGCCTGGAAGTCTAAAGCTCCATAGAAATTGTCTAAAAATATATAATATTGTTTATTAAAATAATCATTAATCTATTTAAATTAATCAAAATATTTTTGACGATTGGTTTAATATTATCTTATGCTAATAAAGCCTTAAAACTAATAACAAATATATTTTATGTTGAACAATAATGAGTTGTAATTATTTTATATTATTATAAATATAGAAGAAAGTAATTATAGTTTATTTTTTTTTTTAAATAAGTTAATATTGTTGTTTCAGCATCTAATAAAAGAAATAACTATTACTTAAATATAATTTAGTATTACACTAGATTAAGGAAATATTTAGTATAAACCATTTACAATGACAAAAGTTAACACAACAAAATGTTAAACAGGACTATCATATTATGGACAAATAAAATAACTTTTATAATCATATAATTACAAAAACATAAATATATAATAGTGAATATTATACTACATAAACACTATTTACTTTTTATTATTTGTTTCTATTCTTAGGTATATAATTTAATTTTATACCTTAAAGCTTGGACCAGTATGAGATCAGTAAAATCGTGGAGAGAAACAAACTCTCTTAGAACTCTTTCGTTAAAATCATTTCGTTCTCCCAAATAATCACCAATTGCGGTCTTATTTAATCCTTCTCCTTTATAGAGGAAAGCAGCAACATCAGCTTCATTGTGGTTTAGTAGACCATGTTCAACAAGAAATTCAATTCCTTTCTTTGGGTCCATATTGAATTTTTTACGACCAATTGATATTTGTTTAGCTTTGGTTTGATTTTTACTAAAACAAAAGAAAAAATAACATTTATGTTGCATATATTTGAAATACATTAATAAAATGAATAATAATTACCTATCGTCATTGGAATCCATGTTTTCCATTTCACTAACAACTTCGGATAACTCATCTTTCAATTGCTAAAAAAATAAAATAAAATTTTATAATAAAATAAAATAAAATAAAATATTAAGAATAGTTATACAATTTATATTGAACATAGTATTAATTTCCAATAATAAAGCTTCACACTAGAAATGTTATTTTATACAATAATTCAAAATAGATAACACAATTAAGTAGTTTTAAAATATTAAATTAAAACAATAAAAAACGAATAACATAATAACATATGAAAATAAAAGAGCTTTCATATATCTGAAAACTGTCAAAATTAAGTATGCAAATATTTTTTTTTAGGAATGTTCAATAAATTAATAATTAATATTATAGTTAAACATAATATGTAGATATGGTATAGATAATACAGTCTAAATAAATAATGTATATTTTCAACAACAAAAAATTGTTTTGCAAGTTTATCTATTTGTTCGAGTACTAATATGAAATTGGATTAATCCATGTGATAAAATGTGTCATGTATATATTTAAAGTGTAATTATTTGCTAAAGATTACAAGGAATTTATATTAATCTAAATAATTATTGTTTAATACTAACATTTTTGTTTTATTTAAATTTTTGAAAAATCTTTAATTTTATCTAAGATGAAGGTATTTGCAACTCAAATTTTGTTAATTAAGTACCTTTTAATTGTTAGCTTTATTATTTAAAGTGTTGACAAGTAAATTATTTTTATTTTGAAATATATTTAACATAGTTTTCTGTTTAATATATTAGTTGAATATAGTATGCACTTTTAATACAAAACTATTTTTTTTTTTTTTTTAATTAAATATTCATTACTCAATTTGATAGATGATAATAAAATTAAACATAATACAATAGCAAAATACTCATAATCTTATTGCCAAATAAAAAAATATATATTGTTTGTATTAGCAATTGTACAATAGACTATTCTATAATCAGTGTTATTAATTATAGTAATGAACAAAATAACCTGTATGATAGATCAATAAATGGACATTTAATTTCATATAACTATTACAAATTAATGAAATAATAGTACTAATCTAATTAAACATTAAAAGTATAATTGTTTAATTCAAAATAATTTAAAAGTTAAAATTTAAAGTTGATTTCAGTAACATTTTCAAAGTTAAAATAAACTATACCAACTTATTTGTTGTTTTTAGATACAGTTTTGTTTAATAAAACAAAATCGTTTTCAAGGTTAAATTAATGCATCAAAACAATATAAAGGAAACATACAACTGTATACTAACTTGTATTTCAAGTAATAATTCTGCCTTACGACGTCTAATTTCAATTAACAGTTTTTGTTGATCTGTTGAAAGTTCTGAAATAAAAATAATAAATTATTAAGTACAATAAATTATAATTATTTATCATTGTAGTAATAAGTAAATATTAATGTATTTTTTAAAAATGTACAAATATATTAATCAACATAAAAATATAACTAAAATAAAAAATATAACTTGGGTTATAATTTTCATTTTTCTTGATTGAGGTAACATATAGTAACATTAATAACATTTTATTGTTAAACAAATTTTAATCCTGATATTGTAGAAAAAAATATGGTAGCAACACTATTGAGAATAATTTAAATTTAAAAAAACTTTTCGAATAATAATAATAAAAGTTAATTAAAGCTACAATTAACACAAATCATTTGATAGAAATTTTATTTAATTAATATTTAGTACCATGTTAAAAGTTCACTTATAGTATGAATGATTTTATGGTGAGATATGGTTCCTATCGCATTTAAAATAGATGAATATCATATCTGTATTTATATGGAAATGTAGAAAATCCTTGCATTTCAAATTTCTATTGTTTAATTGATTTAATTACCTATTGGGTTATTAAAGTGTCATTGTGTTCTCAAATTTATTAAAATGTACAATTTTAGAAAGCTATGGCATATTACCTACCTGTAAGCTATATTTTTTTAGGTAATTTATGCACAATATGTGTGATACATATTTTATTGATATAATCATAGCAAATCACTTCGGTGGAGCTAGTAAGAGAATTAAGTTCTCTGTAGTATAAAATTAGTCCTACAAGATTTATAGCTCGGTTTATAGCCTATAGGTACTAGACCTTAAGTGACTCTAGTGTTTACATTTTATAGGCACTTTGAATACATTTATAATTGTTCATAAAAATATATTAACTATCTAATAACCAATCCTAACCTATTTTATGTTAGATTAGAACGAAACAACAATACAAACTATATTATGATTACATGACATCGACTAAAAAATTTTAGTATTTAATGACCAACTGTCAGTAAATATTTTACCCAGCCATTCACAGAGTTATAGCCTGTTATGATATTCTTAATTAATACTAATACTTAATAATAAATACGAATATTGTTATAATAGAAAACTTAGAATGTACACTTACCATTTATGTTAAAAGTGTCATTGATATACGGAACGTTCATTTTAGATCCTCTTGGCGTACTTCATAATCACAGCACAGGTACCATGGATTCAATCATTATCGACGGTCGTTACTTATCTCACGAACGTGTGAGGAAAAAACGAAATTTGTTGTTGACAACTCTGGTTTGGTTGTGGACGACACCGATTGCGATGACACGGTTTCAGGACGGAACCAGAATCGACAACAAAATTAATTGGGTAAGTGGGTTTCGTACAATTTAGTACGTTTGAAAGACCGATCGACTTAGTCAAGTCTAGAATATCGGCTAGATTCAGAAAAAGATCCTATTCGCGGGCGAAAAAAAATATATTTCTAACACAAATAGTACAATATTACAATTTACAATGTACACTCGATATTGACATATTGTTATTATTATTATATCAAAACATGATAACGCGTCTTTTGTGAGATTTGAAAAACAAAAGATTTACTCGGTCCGTGATAACGGCGCATTGGCCGTGGTGTACCGTGTACGGGACTGAACGACGTATCTCCGGACCCCGCGACTCACTATCCCGAGCACGCACACCCACGTCCTCCTAAACACGAACGTGAGCAACCACTTCCGTATGACGTCACACTCGACGGGGAAACTACACCGTAGCTATCGTGATCGGAATATTATTGGTGTAATTATTTTGATTACCGCTCACTAGAAAACATTATCGTAGTGATAGTAATAATATTATACTATTATATAATAATAATATAAGTAAATAAATAATCGTATTCGTTATTGAGACTTTGAGAGTCGAAAGCGTAGATGAACCAGCAAGAGAAGAGACTAATAGTCGAGAGTAATGAGACTTGAGATTTGATGATGCATCTGTTCTGATGGTCGAAGATTTACATAGGCAAAGGCATTTACAGCGTTATTGTTGTTATTGATCACGTTTGGGGCTTCTTGAGATTATTGTTTGAGTAGCATGACAACGTTTAAATGGTTCATGGTATTTGGCAGCACGCGTTCCAGCTAATAAGAGGACGTTGTTGTTACGTTGTCGATTCCACACCAGATCAAAGGAAACGGTCAGCATCCTTTACGAGCCCTGTTTTCTTGTTTGAGAAACATTCTCGTCAAATTACAATAATAATAACAATACAAGTGTACTCATATTGACTTACAATGTTTCTTTCTCTGATTCAGGGTGTATGAATACTGTTAAACACAAGCCGGGATTGCAACTTCAGTACCTGTTGCAAGGAGGCTCATACAGAAACACCAAACTACGTAAGTGAAGTATTTATTTAATGCCATTTAGGCCTTTGTAATATATTTAAGACATTCTCCTGAAATCCTGTTAATAGCATTTATTTTGAAGTCTAGATTTTGAAATGTAGTTCCATATAATATGACATTGGTTTGTCTGCACTAGATAGTGTATTTTTTCGGGTTCATTTAAGGCCCATAGTCCAAACATTAGATTTTGGATTAGGTACCTAGATAACTTTGATTTTTGTATTTTAAATTTCAATATTACAGCTGTATAGTACATAGTATAGTATTAATCTTTTAAAAACAGTTCAAATTAACTAGGTAGTGAGTAGTAAGCGCTCTAGTCGATTTATCATTAATAGTTTGAAGAAAATACACTAGGTATTTTATGAGCATAGTAATGAAACAGAATTGTACAGTGTTTAAATAAGTACACAGTTCATGATATCCAATTATTAATAATTTCTCATATAATATGGCTAGATTAATGTAATTGTATAATTATCGTTAAGGGCAACATTGTTAAAACATTTTTAATAATTATTTCAATGACTATAGTGTATTCTATTTATTTTTACCTATAATCTATTTTAAATGATTTATATTTATAAAAGTTATTAGTCATGTTTATTCATATTATCAATGAATTAAAAAAATATACATATATTATATTTGATATAGTTTAAAAATTATAATAATTTTATTTTTAGTTTAGTACAATAATATTAAGAATATTATAGTCCTGTTTATTATTATGTGAAAATAAAAGCAAATATTATATATAAAATGTATAAAAAAAAAATATTTTGTTATCTAGAGGTACTAAATTTATGTTTGGAATTGTTAAGTTTGGCTACCCTAGTTGTTCTAATACTAATTAACTAATAGAAGTAAAAAGTGCACGGAGCATGCCCTACACTTCTATGAATATTATTCAGGGCCAGTGTTGTAAATAATACCTTTTAAAATTAAATTAACCTTAAAATATAAACCATATTAATGTTTTTGTTTGTATTTTGCATTTTCTGAATAATGTATTAGTTGACATAAATTAAAATAATTAAAATTAAAATTTATCAGTTCTGTATGTTAGAAATAATGCCAAACTAAATGTAAGTATTAAAATATTAAATATTAAAAAATTGAACCAAAGAAAATATTTTTTAATACTTAAAAAATGTATATTTTTTTTAATTTGAGTATATAACTCGGTATATAACAACATTAACACAATGGGTGTCATTAGGTGGAAAGTACTCTCAAATACTTAAAAAATAAATCATCAAATTTTACAATAGGGAACAAAATTAATATTCACTTAGTTTGGCTCATTTCCCAAGAAAATTGTTATACCCAAGGATTAGGTAGATTAGGATGTTTTTTATTATAAGTACAGTTTCAGGCTGAAAATAGCTTAAATAACTTAATATTTTAGGTGCCTTGAAGCTAACTCAGAGATGGCTCTAAATGAGAGTCAATGTAACTGATATTAAATTATATAATTTGAATTTAAACTTATTTTTGTTAAGATAAGGTAATTTTTTCTTCATTTTACTGAAGTATGGTTAATATTATTACATACTATTATTTCAACAATTGATAACAGTGTTGCTAATTTTATAAAAACTATATTACTTATTAATATTTTAAAAATCTTGTCTCTCAGACTTAAGTCTGTATATTTAAATACTATTTTTTTATTTAAATTATACCTACTACTTATAGACATCTACTATATTTCAATAAGTGACTTTATTTTTAATTTTGCTTGAATTCACCATTTACTTTTATATTTCCCATTTTATACAATACAAATTAAAATATATTTTTTTATTTTATAATGTTATTGAATAAAATAATTTTTAAAAACCGTTGAAAAAATTAGAAAATGTATTAATTTGTTCAAATGTAAAAATGATGATAATTTAAAAAAATAAAATTGGTACATTTATCTATTTAAAATGTACTATGTGTATCATCTATAACTACACTGCTCATAAAAATATATTAGATAAAAAGTCTTGGACAAATTCATTAAACTTGTAATATACAAAATCAGCACTTACATGAATTATATTATATATATTATTTGATCCGTATAATTGTTATCACATGTTTTTGTTAAACATCTTATTCATGAAATTATATATTTACTTATATGTTACTATTTTTTTTTTTTAATTTATTCATTTATAATTTTTTTTTTATTTCTTCACTTTTTGTAAATTGAAAAATTATATGTAAATATTTTAACAGTTCATTAGTCGTCGTTATAGATGATACCAACTATATGCCTAAAATAGCATATATATATTATTACAAAGTTTTAATTTATTTTAGATGATAATAATTTAATTAGATATTTGAAAATACTCAGTACCTAGTAATTAATAAACACTTTTTAAAATTGATGTATGCTATTGGTAATAAAGTAATAAGTTATAAGACAATAAGTAATAACCTATTAAAAATATTTGGCAGCCAAGTATAAATAGTTAAATAGACCACTTGACACTATTATAGATATACTAATAATAATTAGAATTTTGAATCTGTATGTTTGCATTAAATATGAATATTTTACTTTATGTTTTCACATTTTACATGGGTACATTTTGAGAAATATTATATTTAATAAAATAAGTTCTAGACATAATTGCAATATGAAATAAGAAATAAACTTGGAATCTACTAGAAAAAACTTAAACATCTGACTATCTTAGTTTGTTACTCTACTATTTCTGTTTCAACTAAAAGTATATAAAAATTATAGTAATTAGTTTCAAACTCTATAAATATTAATTTTTTTTATTCTTATCTTGAATTAATTACTTAAACCACAATTTTAATATAATTTAGGTACGGAATATACAATATTAGTTTGTAGTTTAATATATTTTTTCATTATTAATGTTATCTATTTTATAATCTTATTATATAATAATACCATGTATGTATTACCAACGGTCAATGGTGTTGCAGTAAAACGTATTATAATTATGATAAAAGCCAAATATTACCTTTGTAAAAATTTATTTTTTAAATTGACTTGCCCATTCAAAAAAAAAGAAAATTAAGTTCTTTTTGCTATTATTTAAATTGAAATTGAATCTTAAAACTAACAATTTTTTTACAATAATCAATTTTTTTAAATTATTATTATTTTTTTGTTAGGTATCGAATAATTACAATTTATGTATAAAATAAACTATAATAAATTAATATTATTCTTTGTTGGTACTTGTAAGAAATGTACTGAGCTTTGAAATAGATTAGGTGTTTATGACACCAAACTTTAAGAGGTTAAAATATTTCTGAACATATTTCAATGTATTATCTTAACTGAATTTTCTGAGTAAGTTCTTGAATTCTACTTTTTTTTCCAGTGGAGTTTTGTGAAATCTTTAGTGTACAATATTGTGGTTTTAGGAATTTTGTTTAGGTATTGGTGGGATAGTGATACACTTGAAACTTACCTTATGGCCTTTGTGACTACTGACTATATGTAAGTATATGAATTGGAATCATTTTATAGCTTATAATATGTTAACAGGCTTTGTTAATTTGTATGTGAAGATTCCATAATAGACCCAATAAAGTTTTAATAGTTTTGTAGAATAAATATTTAATTACACATTTAAGTAAAGGAGATGCCAAACATTGAGTTTTTCTTTCATTTTTAAACTTATTGGTTAATACACTTTCCAAAAACATTTAGAATAACTGAATGAAAAAAAAAGTGCAAAACTGATGTGAGATTACCGACTTACCAACTTTTATATTACGATTGTTGAATCAAACTGAAAGTTTGAAAGGTTATGTGGTATTAGATGAACAGTAGCTACAGTAACTGGTCTTTAGAGTTAGATATATAGATGATATTATATTTTTATAATATATAATAAGAGCTGTAAACGGTTTTGCATACAATTTCAGTCAATCTACCTGTGTTAAAAATGTATTACCACAGGTGTATGCGCAGGTTATTGCGCTTACAGTCCCCTATGGGCTGGGGACAGACATTTTTTTAGACGGTATATGATCAGTCTCAAAATAATACTTAAAAAAAAAAAAAGATAACAAAATAATCAATGTTCGTAATCTAATAATTATGAAATTATATCTTCTTCAATAAACATGTCTTTATAAAAATAATGTAAAAAACAATTTTGAGAATTCTATTATTTTCTAATAAAAAGTAGTGAGTAAGACCGTATTTAGAACTAGTTCTTGAGGATAAAGGGGGTATAAGTAAATATTGTGGCATTGTCTTGTAATATTTTTTAGTGAGTATATTTAGTATTGTATTTTAGATTTCTAACAATAGTTTCTAGTGACTTATTTTTAAAGTATTTGTATCTACAATTACTTTTTAAATCAAAAATAATAATATAATAATAATAAGTATTTGATATTATGACATATAGTTAAAAAAATAATAACTATTCATAACTGATATGTACATGATCAAAATCAGAAATGATAAACTTATTTAAAAATAAATTTAATTATTGAAATAAATAGGTAATACCTAAGATGATCTATTTATGAGAATTTTATAGTTTTTGTTATTATGATTAAAAATTAAATTTTTTTTTTTCAACAATACTAATTGAATGTTAGCGATAATTTGTTATGTTCGTATCTGGCGTAAAATAATTGAAAAAACAAACGAAATCCTTGAGGTTCGTGTAGACGTGTAGGTAGTTCTATTAAGTTTATTATGCTTCTATATACTATAGATACCTACATAATATATTTATAAATTTGCATTATACTACATTTTAGAGATAAATTAGCGTACGAAATTAAAAAAATCGCATTTATTGAGCCTCGTTAAGGAAATTGTATCCACACGCTTTAAATTATTATCGAATTTGTATACTCGTAAGTCACATATTAAATATCTATTAGAAGCTAATGCTTGGGCTTAGATATTATTTATTGAACATTGACCGTATTAATGATTAAAAAAGTAATACATCTTATGTAATTAATATACTAATATCGATTGATATCGTATAATACAGCGGTTCTTAACCTGTGGTCTGCGGCCCCCTGGATGTCCACGGCAGTCTTAAAACGTCGTGACAAGATATAATTATAAGTGTTTAGTTAATATGTTTTGTTTTGTCTACTTATGTAATTATAATATAAAAATATATTTATTATAATTTTGGTTATGTTAACATGAGATGTAAAAAAAGGTATTAAAAAAAATTGATAAGGGGTCCGCGAAATCTAAAAATTTTCATCGGAGGTTCATGATCTACAAAATGTTAAGAACTACTGGTATAATATATATTATATATACCAAAATATATTTATAAACGGATTGTTATATCAGTGATTCAATTCATAAATATCAACAATTGTATCGGTCACAGACCACAGTAGAGCCTGAAAGCTCTTTTTTTTTTTTTTTTTTTAGAAAAGAGGCGGACTAGGTTTTATATTTGTCTGTTTCTGTCTTTCTCGGTTGAACAATAGGAGTATTACATAACAATGAACGCATATTTCAATATTTCATACGTTATTTTAATAATTTAATAAAGATAAAATAGGGTTATTCATCATAATAAAGTCTATGTTCCATATTTCTGAAATTAATTATGCAATAATATAAAATTACATGTAGGGTACATTGAGTTTGAGACCAACTCTTGTCTTTATTGTAATAATGTGACGTAGACATTTTTTCTTCTCAAATTAGTAAAGTTTCTTAAAATAATAATATATTTTATGTATTTGAGTACAGAAAAATAAATTTAATTTTCTATCGGCATAATATGAAATGAATCGGGAGTCCAACACTGCTACGCGCTCACGGCTCAGTTTCTATAGTAACGTACGGTTTTTACCGTCACTGCTGTAGATCAATACTATATTCTCCTCTCTACATACCTACTACTACCCTTGATTATTCCATGCAGACCTTACGTTGTTTACGTTATTTACGCATTATCTCGTCGTCTGTTGAACACATTTGTTCGATACTATATTATTACATTTTGTTTTGTTTTGATTTTTTTTCAACAAATCGCGAGTTGCGTGATTAGTGTTAAAACATATATATAATAAACCAATAGATGTTATTAAATTAAGTGTGACACGTAATATTTACAAACTTATATATCTAGTTTTTTCAAGTTTATAAAGCTCGAAAGTCGCATTCATATAACAGGTAAGAAAATTTGTAATCTCAAATTAAAAATGAAAACTTATAAATTTTGAATTATAAATTATTGCATTTGTGTTGTGTATTCTTTTTTACTTTTAGAATGCATAGCTTTGGTTTGCAATCAGCTTTGGCGATCCGACGTCAGCGTAAGAGACGAGCTGAACTAAAACGACACATGGAAAGACGTCGCCTTAGTTCTCAATCGATAGAAAGTGGGATTCATGGTTCTAAATCTACAGTAACAAGCCCAACAGAATACCATGGATCTGTTGGTAGTCTATCACAAGGGCCTAGGAGAAGAAAGAGACCACCTAAAATGCTCGATACTAAAGTCGCTTCTAGTATAGGCATGCTACATGTTGGTGTAGTGTTTCTAGTTTTGGGCCTTTTTTTAATTGGGTCTGGCATAATACCAGATGATTATGTTTCTTGGGGTTCAAAAAATTGGGTTAATGAACTTGTAATAACTGGTATAACTTCGAGTATAATTGGTATCTTTTTGCTTATATTGAATCATTTCATTAACCGCAAAGCAGAATCAGATTTAGCTGCTTACGTGGAACGCCAATTGACCAGAACAAGATCCGGTAGAAGACTGGTGCCAGATGCAGAGACTGGTGCTATGCATACAAAACAACAACAAAAAGCAAGACAACAGAGTCAAAGTCAACAGCAAAATTCTCCTGGTTCAGATCTTGATCAAATTGCTGAAGAAGAAGCATCTGGTTCGGAATATAGACCTGTTGATCAATATAATAATCCTGAAATAGAAAGACATCATCCAGGCAGGACCCATAATGCATACAATAGAGAATTATTGGTAACACGGTGTTATGACACCACTGAGGCATAGTAAGTTGTAACAAATTAACTCAATAAGAAGTTAAAAAAAAAAAAAAAATTACATTTAAATAAATTACTTTTAAGAAACTTAATTTATATTTAAATTTTAACTTAAATTTATTTAATTTGCCTGTTTTTAATGAATGAATGTATACATTGACTTCCTTAATTACCTAATATTTAAATATTTAATTATACCTATATTTTATACTTGTAATTTGATATTTTTATACTATTTAGTTGAATTTTTTAGTTTTGTGTTTAAATATTGTTAATTAACTATAAATGCACAATATATTTAGTGAACTACCATCATTCAATTGATTAAAATAAATATTGTATTTATTGTTTTGCTTGTTTTATAATATTTTTGGTTTGAAAATTGTATTGTCAACTTAAAGATACCCTACACAGTAAAATCACAAAATATAAAGTTATATTTTAATTTATGTTAAGAAAAAACTATTAGAAATTAGTTTATAATTAGTTATTGTTTTTGTTATGTTTTTAGATTAATATGTTATGTTATTTAAATCATTGAACCAATAATCGTATCATAATACTACTATGAAGCTAATTTTATTTTAAGTATAAATGAGTATGTATATTAAATATTTCATGAAGAATTTCTTTTGGAAGACTGAAAATATTAATTTACGTTCCATTTTTAGTTTAAACAAATATTTTTTTTTTTGCAATCATTGTACTTTTAATTCTTGCTCAACACTCTTCTTGATTTTAAAAAATTCAAAAATGAACACCGGGGATCAAATAAGTATTAATTGTTTTAATTTATGCTATGTAGTATTATTTTATTACGTAATTATGACCCCCACTTTAAAGATTAAAACATATTATTGTTTTTATTGTTTTAATTTCCATGTAAAATGATTTGGTTAATATTTAGAGAATTTATCTCAGTGTTCATAACTACTATTTGATTTGAACCATGTTCTTGACTTGAATGAAATAACTTGCACTGTGATTTTTGTGTTTATATATCTAACTAATGATAAGTATAAAACATATATTATATAATAATGCATTGAATATTAAATTTTTATAAATAACTTATTGTATCATTCATCTAATTATTTAAGTAGAATTAATTTATTTAAAATTACTATATTTATCATGATTGCTTAACATATTTAAATTAAAATAACTACTTATTACTGACATTTTAATATTCATCAAAATAATAAAATAAAGTTTTTTAACCATATATTATTTTTCTTGTTTATTTTTGTTTCAAATGGTTTTTAATACCAATTGTCATTATGTATTACACAAATAATCAGCATTTGATCTGGGACAACTTATTTTCAATATGCATACTGCATAGGTATTGACGGTATTGTTGTATTATGACTTATAACTCAAGGTGTAAGAAAAAATTTCCTTAAAAGGTTGTTTAAGCTCATATATGTGTTTATGCGATTATAATTCACAATACTTCCTTATATTATGTTTATGTCAAATTATTCAATTATTGTCTGTTTTGATTATACATTATAACATTTTATGAAGAACTAATTAATTTACCTTTAACTTGTTTTTATTAATTGAAAGCTGTTAACAATTTGTTTATTTTATACTCATTTTTAAAGTGCTAACTAATATGACTTCAATATATTATTATAATACAAATCTAATACTTATAATTTTAGATATAATGAAAGCCAAATTGATATGTTTCATATTACATAGACAAAAATAACACCAATCTAATTATAAAATTTTCTCAACTTAAAATTCAATATTATTTTAATTATTGTATTATAAACTATATATACTATATGCATAATATATTTAAGTTCTTTATTTGAGTATCTATGGAAAATGTCATCTAAAACATGCCATATTTGAAACTTATTATAATATTACAAATTATATAAAATATAGTCAAATTTTCTAACACATTTATTAACAATGATCTCTGTCCTACGAGATATTGTATTGTCAGTATTATATTTGATATGGTTCTAATAATAAATGATATATTTTGCAATTGGGTTAAACAGGACTACTTAAATTTGAATTTTTAAACAAAGTGAATATTACATATATAAAAATTGCTTTTGACAGTTGGTAAAATTATATCATTTATATCTTTTTATATACTCGTATGAAATATATGACTAATAACAATATAACTTATTTATGTCAGTTATGTTGTCATTTTATATAATTATTCTTGAGTCATGACAGTTATATTAGATAGGTAGGTAGTAATTTGTATTTTTCTCAGTAATAGGATTTTTTTTTGAAATTTATAAATAAAATACTCTACATTTTACTCTTTTATAAAATATACTCTTATATCTAATGGTTTTAATTTGATAAAAATTCAATTATATGTTAATTAAAAAATACTTAAAATATTGTAAAGATTGGAACTGAATATTTCAATGTGTAGTTGTTAATAATGTGACATATTATGTTATATTGTTATTTTTTTAACAGCAACAGGTAAATAATTTCTTTTGAAATTATTTACTGTTGAGTCAACTTTTTGAAGTTAAAATAAACATTTATAACTGTACCTGTACGGCTGTACCTAGTGTATCTATAAATATTGATATTTTCCACATCATAAAATTCAATTCTTTATAATTTTTATTTTATTTTTCTAATCACTGGCAAATACCCTTTGTACAATATTGTAGTAACTATTGTAACATGTCTGATAAGTGATAACTGTATAATATTATTTTATCTCAGTTAATACTAGTATAATAATGTTATTAATTCAAGTCTAATTAGTGATTATACTATACTATAGTTAAAATAAAACTTGCCTAATTCATTTGAACGATTTTAAACCTACTGCTGCCTACTTCAGAATATGCTTGAAACTCTTCAGGTTTTATTTGGCCTTCTAGATTGTAGGATAATGACTAAACTCAATCTCTAACCATCAGTTATCTGAATCTCTGTCAGAACTTAGCATTACGGCATAGGTGGTGGGTACAAAAAATAATTAGTTAAGAGTACGCTATATTCAGTATTCACATGTGTGTTTTCGTTGTTCATAATATTAAGTACAACACATCAAGTTTTATGTATACAATAATCGATTTCATAATGTTATTTTTAAAATTAGATTGAATTAACTTATGTTAACCTTTAAATGTGAGATTATTACCTATTATTATTTCAGAGGCTTTTATTGATGTTTTATAATTTAAACCAAGTTATGATCATTTTAAATTTTTTTAAAAAAAATTACAGTTAGGTAGGTGGGTATGGATTTGTTTCGAGCCCATTATGCTCTGTGCTGTACATCGTTGGGAGGTTCTGTAACATTGATATAGGTAACATAATAATATTTGAATAAATAACGATATAGAATTCACATTTATCTATGTAATAGCGAGTTTTTGTTCAACGTTATTATGTATTTTTTTTTTTTCGTTTTAATTTTATTTACTCGGTTTATACAAAATACAGACGAAATAACCATGATTGGAGCGATGCCTGCTGTGGCCGTCCGCCACGAGCGGCGGAGACAGGAGAAAAAAGTCGTGACCGTGAATAATCTGAACACCGGTGACCGAGAAGGTTCATCGAGCACCACTGGAAACCGGAGACCGAGTCTTTTAACATTGCAGTCACCGCATTCCCAGAGTGGCACACCGATCACATCTCCACCGTACATCCAAAACGCACTGCCAGATATCTATGTCTGTTCAAAAGTAAGCCGATCATTTCCCGCACATATCCCTCACCATCTACAGGGCTAACGATGTGTATTTTGTTACTATAATTATTGGCTTTTGGTCAACGTTGTGTACCAGTCAGCCCTGCTGACGTATACGATTATTTTAACACAACTCGGTCATTATCTCAGTCGATTTTAGTTGGTAAAAAAAAAAAAAAATGTTTCTACATACAGCACTATTAAACTTTTCAAGTAATTATATCACTGCAATCCTAGTTTAAATAGTGAACTATGTTTTTAATTTCTTAATGCTGAAGCCACTCTGAACTTTTCTAATAAGAATTTAAAGTTTTTATTAGATACAGATAGGTACAAGTGATTATATCAAATATAACACAACTCCATTTGTCTTGATTTTTAAGTTCAAATCGTTTAAATTCTTATTAGATTATTTTTAATTTTTTTAAATTTCGCGATATATACCTACATAATAATTACTAATTAGGTACTTTAAATTATGTGTATGTGTGTGCAGAAAACATTTATTTTTTTTGACAAACAATAAAATCAACCGAGGACGCATAACTGATGACAAACTATTAAATCTCTTGACATAATATGTTTAATTATACACTGTGTGGTTGGCGGTTGGTGTAGTATAATATATAAGTATATAAATATGTCTTACGAGAGCATACGCTGCAGTGCTTACGGCTTTTTGCTGTGTTTGGCAATTGAAAACCCCTTAAGATAAATTTCTCAATTATTGTATTTATCCATTTCAAAATTATAATTGTTATTTTTATGAATTCACGAATGTCGTTCTATAAAAAATGTCTCATCAAAATCGTAGAGTGAACATTTTCGCAGCGCTTTTAAGAATTTAGCATTTAACCTTTCCTCTGTGAAATTATTTCACCGTACGCCTATTGCAATGTTGTACCTTTTGAAGAAACGTGTCGAATATTTTTTTCAATCGTAAAAAGTTTAAAATGAAAATGAAAGCTTTAAAGTTTTAAGTTTTCACCTTAAAGTTCCAAAATTATCCTAATTTGCAAGATTATAATATAACGCAGTTACAATGTCATGTGTTTTAAAATATTTTGAAATCTTATAGTTTTAATCAATCTTATCCATATTTGAGTAAAAACTATGTTAACGAACATATACAATATACATAGCATGTAATGGAAAAACTGAAAAACACAAATGTAATTGGCTAATTATGTTCATTTTTCGTTATAAATAAAAATAAATTGTTTTTAATAAAATTATAAACAAAAAAATGTCAATAATATTGGTTAGTAGAAAAGTTAGTATTACACGGTTAAATACAATAATAATTGTCAGCTCTAATCCTGCATCATGCTATATTTATATAACTGCACCATCGCAACATACACGATACACCACATTGTTTCTAAACATCTATAAGATTTCTATAATATAATATTATTGTAATTGAAATAATAACATTTAAAACATCGTTCGACGTACGTAAGTATATCATGATAAATCGTATACGCATGCGAATGAACGTAGGTACCTATATAAGATAATAAAATATACTATCTATATATTATCTTTTATTTTCTGTTTTATATTTTATTGCTATTTTGTTTCAAACAAATTACGCGAACGAATAATTAGAAAATAAGTTTCCTATTCGGTCTTCGTTGTATGGTTATTTTTTGTTGTTGTATATACTGTAATATTATTAGTCATTAATTCATTATTATTATTTTTGCTTTATTTATTTGTTTTTGCATTTTTCATTTTATTTTATTTTATATTATATTTATGTTCACCAGGGTATATATAAAAAAAAAACTGCATGAAATAGAGCCATTTCGGTCGATCCGAGCGGGAACACAAAGGTACTCTTTTACATGATATTTGCAAATTCCATATGAGAAATTGTTTATTCGCGTGGCTGAACCATAAACGTGTGTCTCAAATGCCGTACGGATATGTTTGCCACAGGTGTCCGTACTGCACATAGCCGTGGTGACCATACTAATCGGGGCCATATTGCTAATCGTCGGGCTTGTTCAGCTGAAGCCGGGCGCGGACGCGTCCCAGTACAAGCACGTGTTGATCTTTTCCGGGTTGATCATCACGTTGGTCGGTATCCTCACGGCCATCGTCCGGTGCTGTCTCCTGCCGTGGGTCATCAAACGCCGACAGAGGAGGTCCACCCCGTCAACGCCGGGCATGCTGTTGACCTTATCGTAATGAAGAGGAAGCCGCACCGCCACTGCAGGACGATCGAGAATTCTGCTTATCTGCTTTACTCACACACACACATACACACAAATTACACACATACACATTTGTTTTTAGAGTGACACGAGTCATAAATTGTTTATAGACGAAAATATGTTATTTAATTTTTACTCTTTGACGTCCGCACGATGTTATCCGAAAAAAATCGATAGCGGAGAGATTTCTGCCTCGCTCGAGAAGATGATCGATTTTTCACGTAAAATAAAACGCATCTCAGTATATACTAGATACATAAATTTAATAGACGGTATAAAATAAGAGATCACCTAAAATATTTATAGGTTTAAATGTTATACGGTATTACGGTGGATGTACAATCATCAATCGGTTAAACTGTGGTCAGTTATAGCCTTCGGTACACGGATCGGACCTTCGCCGAAGATTAGTCGGTGCCACTATATACTTAAATACATATTATAATAGTAAATATACAGCACACACACACACACACACACACACACAAACAAATACACGGGTCTGTGATTTTAACTCTGACCGACATCGTTCGATGACAGGTCTGAGTAGTGAGTTTATTAATATGTTATACCTAGTAAGAAATTTTAAGTAGAAATCGTTTTGTTTTCGTATTCTAAAATTGAAATGTGAAAACACTGAAATTTTTTTTATTAATTTTTGTTCAAGGGTTTATGATTTTTACCTTCATATTTTAATGTCCAAAGTAAATAATTCCAAACAGTGCTTGTAAATCAACCCTAAACCTTAATTACTAAATAGGTGTTTTACACGTCATATTACACAGTTTATACCTATTATACAAATACAATGTATATTTTTAAGGTATTTATGGGACCAACAATATGAAACATGAAATCAACATTTATGAATAATTTTAGTCCGATTCATATTCTACATATCTCTAAAAATTGTAATCATAAATAAATAATGTACCTATACATTATACATATACATAGACGTAGCGTAATGAATTTATATGGAGGGGGGGCTATAGCCTTTATTTCTTGTGGAAAATCTGACAAGAGTCCAGACACAAAATTCTGTGGTTGCCTTGATATAATTTTGGGGGGGCTATAGCCCCCACCATTCTACGCCTATGTATATATATATTAGATTTTTTGAATAATCAAAATCTGGGTCTTCATTTTATTTTTGTTATGTAATTATAATATTTATAGTGTTTAAATGTTAAAACATTACAAATTTCTTCAATTTGCTGGTCCATGTTAATGTTGAGACAACAATAATTGTGACTTTTCTAGTTTTTGGATTCATACCGTAACTTTTGAAGTCTTCCATTATTATTTTTTATCCTATGTATTATGCATATATTATTTTAATTGACTGACCTTTAACACAACTGACCAAAGTATAATTTAACCGTTCAATCAATAAACTGTAATGTCCTTAATCAAAAGATAGCCATTTTATGATTCGCTCAAATTTAATTTAATTATATAATCTATGTTATTGGCCAACTTAATTTGTTTAAGAAACTTAAGAAAAAGTTATTATTTAAGATAACAACATATTCAATGATTTTGTTAGTACAATTTTGACATAAATAACGATCTATTCTCACAATCTGACTTTAAAAACAATGTTAAAATGATCTTGAATCCTATATCAAAGTTATTTGATATGAATAGAAAAAATATACTGAAAATATTTAAATGTTAGGTACTTAATTTTATAAAAATTAATTAGTATTTTATAACAGTTTAAGTCATTGTTTTTTTTGTATTTTTTATAAACTTATGCTATCATTAGCAATCTCTTAATTTTTTAAGTAATGTAGAGTGATTATTAAAAGGGTGTAAGTATAAATTTGCTATTTAAAACTATTAATTTATACAAAAATTGTTTAGTTTAAATGTTTTATCCCATTTGTGATATAACCCAAATCGTGAAGCAAGCAACTATAAATTCTATAAGTTTTATAAACTGAGAAACGAGAATTGGTAAAACACTAATACTATAAATTATAATTTATTAATTCTCATGATGTTCTGTTTCAAAGTGTTAATGATACAAGAAATGAAGTAGGTATAATTGTAATTTAAACACATAAGTTAATAACAGGTTTCAAAAATAAATGTTCTATAAGATTTCTTTTCTTGTTATACCCAATGGTTAATGACCATGGTGCATAAATAACAATTAGTATCACCAAATATACTTTTTAAATGAATCCCGATAAGATATAGAGGTTTTCTAGTTTATTTAACTGTGTATTATTTGTCATAGTTCACAGAACCATCATAATTACAATGCATAGAATGTTCATAAGGCTTGTCTGAATTTGTATTGTTTTTTTGTGCCAAAAAAAAAAAAATAAATAATAATAAATAAATAACTATTTTTATTATTAAATGTAATACAAAATCTTTAGAATGTCACAAAAATAAAAATTATTTTATTTAAATCTTTTAATTTGATGTATGGATATGAATTGTTTATTCTTGACCCTCTTTGATAATCACTCGTTTAAAATATTTATTTTATTTTATACTAAGTATAATATAATAATAAAAAATTATAGCATCAATGTTCTCTTATGTATCTAATATTAAAAAAATATTTTTTACACATGGATGTAATAAGTAATTACTAAATGATCAATCACTTATGTTTATTGAAATTTTTTAAGATCACATAATATGTTGAATATTTTTATTCTGTTGATCTGTTAATTCTTATGATATTTTATTTTTAACGTTATTACAGATTAAGGAAAATAATTATAAGTTACCTTCCAGGAATTTTTACCAAGAAAAATTGTGATAATGTTAGTAATTTTTAGAAGTAAAACATATTTGAATACCAAATTGAAAATGTTGTTTGATATGAATATATTAAATAGTACTTAATGCAATCGCACTTAAAATCCGCCCAATCTAATCTCTTAATTATTTGATTTTGTATATTTTGTTCTATTCAAATTGTTAACTAATGTGCCATGTTTAAGGTGAATATATATATATATATATATTTAATATGTATTATGTGTATAAATGTATAATAATCAATAAAAGTTAATAAAAAAAATAAGTACCCCGTCCCAACCATAGACCATAATTCATTGTATCTTATTATACAGTTCTTTCAAGCTATCACCAGCAAATACAAATACTAGTTATATTATATTAATCAATGCTTAGCAATGCTTAACAGAAAAAAAAAATCATCCAAATAAATTATTTATATCTTATTTTCATATTAAGCTATTTTTGTAATAAAAAAAATATTCTTTTTGTCTATGATTCTGCATTGATAACAATAAACATTCAGTTTATATTATATTATTAGCATTGTAACATTTTTATTAAGTACCTAATACATTATTGGTATTTTTATCATTATAATTATTGTTATTATTATTATATTTGTGTATTTTATATTGTTGTATACAACCTGCCATGCACATTTGAATAATTTATATTATTTTATTATGTTTAAATTATTTTTAAGACATCCGTAAGGATTTTGTTTTTTTGTTTTTATGCAACATAATTTTGTTTAAAGTAACATTTGAGACTTCAGTGATAACATATATATGTATTATATATATATATATATTCAAAATATTAGCTGTGTACCTATATTATTGATACAATTCATAATTAATTTTTCTTATATATTAACAAACTGTTTACTTTAATGTGTTTAATAAATATATAAAAAAAAACTTTTTTTAAGTTAAAATTATCCTATCCTGATACTTGAAAAATATGTAAATTAATTTATACTTTATTAATAATATTTATTTATTCTCAAGGGCGCCCGCAGAAATTTTCACTGGGGGGGGAGCAAGGTGTATATTATACATATATATATAAAATGCTAAGTTAGGTTAAGTAAAATTCTGTAATAGGTATACAAACATTGGGCACAAAAGCGGGGGGCATGGCCCCCCTGAGGGCGTCCATGTTTATTCTATAAAAATATGAATTTATTTCATTATCTTACAATAATGTAGACATGTAGTGTAATGATGGCCACTCTTTGTAGTGACTGGCTATAAAGATTAAAGACTGTCATTCTCAGAATCCAAGTACCAAGTAGGTATATACATCAAATTATTGTATACATATTTTATATTTATACAAATCACAAATGCTTACATTATAATATTATAATCATCTGTGACTTTATAGTGTTATACTGTCATGTCCTTAATACAAACAAATTGTGCTATCTATTAGGTCTTTAGGTACTCATCGCTGTCGGATCTAAACAACGGCACTCTTTGTTTCTGCTGGTGATGGTCATGTACTCATGTGTAATTTCTTTATATTTTTTTCAAATGTTATATTATTGAAGCTATAGCCAGATTTTAGCTATATAAAATAATTTGGTGAAAACTAATGTAAAAAAAAATTATTACTTTAAAAGCCCTTACACACTAGATAGGCGAACAGTCGGCACTCGGACACAGCACTCGCCGCAGTACGTTTGCTTAAAATTAAACGGAGTGTATTATACATTAGATCA
>VUJU01002539.1:4468-32764 GCA_009835225.1 Aphis craccivora
TGGAAGTGATGAAGTAGAAGAATTTTCTGATGCCGTCAATGCTGTTGAACCTACAGCGACATTGTAGGTAGCTGGATACGAATAATGTGTTGATATTACTGGCTGTTTCTTACTGTTCTGACCATTGGAAGTTTCTGTTGTAGAAGTAAAATTACCAGCGTAGTTATGAATGCCACCATCATTAGGGTTTAATGAAGATGACGGTGATAGTTGATTTTGATTATGACGGTATTGGTGATAATATTGTTTTTGCTATTGTTGCTTCCATGAAGTGCAACTTGCTGATTAATTTACTAAATTTTTAGATTAAACAATTATTTTCGAATATATTATCAATATTTTGAAATCAATATAACAATTTTTATCACAAAATGGATTGTATTGTTGTTATTTCATATTTTATATTATGTAATGTATATCTTTTAAACACTTTTTTTAAAAAAAGCATCGTTTCATAGAAAACTATGCATAATGGATAGAACAGAATAATTAAAATAATGATTTTTTGTTTTGGAAAATATATCAAATAAATGGACAGCAAGCGACAGTATGTTTTATTATTTAATGATTAGTTTTTATTATTTTAATATTGAAAGTTCTTTTAATTTTATTTGTATACTATTGTTAATCGTTTAATTAAAATGTATGATATATTATGGATTTAAATAATTTATTTCAATATTAATATGCCAATAAATTAAATTAACATTTTAATCTGTTAAATTTTTTTTGTATTAATATTGCATAATTCTTGGTAAGTAAGGATGTTGGTAGTTGCCATCTAACCTTTTATCTATATTATACTTGTATACAGCTAAAATAATATGAAATGGATAAAATATTTACAATGTAGAATTTGCAAATCCATTTTGGGTAGAGGTGTGGAAATGTTTGATTATTAATAAAACAATGTAAATATTTGTTTAAAAGCTAATGCCAAATATTTATTAGATTATTAAAATGAATGATGATAACATTCAAGTAAAATTGACAAAATTATTAATTGGGTAGTATATTTGGTTATATTGTAATCTATTATTAATTTGCATAAATAATACAATGCATAATAATTATGTACTTAAATATTTAAATAATGATTAATTACGCGCAAAAAAAAAAAAAAAAAAACAATGAGCATATAATAATATGTAAAAGATAAAATTATTTTATAATTAATAATAATAACCACTATACATAATAAAAAATAATAACAATTGCAACCAATCCAGTTACCGACACACAACAAAAAAATAAAGAAATATATTATAATATATATGTGTTAACACATGAAATAATAGTTTTGTAATAAAATATTTAAAATAATCATAATGGAATAAGATAGAAATTTAAGAAAATAAAAATCACAATGTGCGGCGATGACTTGTTTAGGCATCTTTATTCATAATTGATATTGATAAAACAAATGCATTCGCCCAAGTATAAAAAAAGATATATGTAGCACAATTAATAAATTTAAAAATTTAAAAATTATTAATACCACTATAAGTTACTCAAGCAGCAAAATCATTTTTTATTGCTGCTGGCTGATGTAGTAATGGTATCACTGCAACTACTGGTACCGATTTTTTCTGGTTGAATTGGTGGTGGACCCGATATTAGCAGATCATCGTCTAACAAATTTAAAGTTGGAATGGCAGGTGATGTCATATTACCCAAGGTGTTACCACCACCACTGCTATCGCCAACAATAGGAAGCTGCTGTTGATAGTACTGTGACTGCTGTTGATGTTGGTTAAAGCCCTGCACTGTCGCCATTGGCGGGTGCTGATAAATGTAATTGTTTGGGGTAGTTGGCACAGTATTAAACGTAGTTGCTGACATCACTGTGGTTGGTGAATAATGTTGTTGGAGTTGTTGATAATAACTACTGCCAACACTAGTAGTGTTGTTTGACAATGACGGTTGTTGCTGCAGACTGGAAGTTACTGCAGAGGTTGTTAAAATCGATGTTGGTTGCAGTTGAAGTTGTTGCTGATGTTGTGTTTGATACAGTTGGGATGTCTGTTGCTGTAGTGTAGTTGGATAGTAAAATTTGCCAGTAGTACTTCCTACTGAAGTCGTTAATTGATGAGGCTGTTGTTGTTGTTGTAACTGTTGATACATCTGAGGTGTTTGTGTTTGTTGTTGGTACAGTTGAGGCTGTTGCTGCGAATACAATTGAGGCTGCAGTTGTTGGTACAAATTTGGCTGCTGTGGTATTTGTTTCTGAGGTTTCTGTTCCTGTTGCTGTTGATACATTTTAAGTTGTTGTTGTTGTTGTTCCTGCTGCTGTTGTTGTTGTTGCTGTTGATGCAGCTGCTGCTGATATTGCTGTTGTTGCAATTGTGATGGAAATTGATGATAGAAATTTGCCACAGTTGATGTGCCACCATTAGTGGTAATGGAAGATGATTGCGCTGCTACTGCTGCTAAATTACAACTATTAACAGTAGCTGTCGAAATTGAAGGTGAAGACATCGGCAATGGCGACTGAATGTCAGCAGATAAACCACTACTGTTGATTTGCTGTTGATTTTGTTGTAAATATACTCCTGCTGTTCCAACACTTATTACATCAGCACTGGTGGCTGTTGTTGAGTTTTGTTGCTGGTATTTTTGGGGAGGATAAAATTGTTGCTGTCGTGGTGCTAATAAAGTATGAGGATGGTGATAACCATAACCGCTGGCAGCGCCATAACCAATACCACTGTATTGTGATGATAAAGGTCGTTGTAATACTGCAACTGCTGCTGCAGCATTTGGGAAGACGTCATTGCCACTACTTTGACTATAAGAAGAAATTAAGTTTTGGCTACTACCATTATTATCACTCAATTTGAGAGCATTCATCATAGGCATCACGGGTAAATCAATATCGCCACTAGTAGTTGCAGTAGTTATAATGTTGTTGTATGATGGCGATGGCAATGCAGGATTTACTGCTGTTTTAGTTGTGAGTAATTGATAATTGTAATAGTTATATGGCACCGATGATGAAGATATCAAAGGAGATGGAAGTGATGAAGTAGAAGAATTTTCTGATGCCGTCAATGCTGTTGAACCTACAGCGACATTGTAGGTAGCTGGATACGAATAATGTGTTGATATTACTGGCTGTTGCTGACTGTTCTGAGGATTGGAAGTTTCTTTTGTAGAAGGAAAATCACCAGCGTAGTAATGAATGCTACCATCATTGGGGTTAAATGAAGATGACGGTGGTAGTTGAATTTGATTATGACGGTATTGGTGATAATATTGTTTTTGCTGTTGTTGCTGTTCAGATCCAAGAGGTGAAAGTCTACGAAGATGATTATGCTGCTCATCCCAGTGACTGCTTCCAAGAGGTGCAACTGGCTTATTAGACCCACCACTACCACCGAAGCTTTTAATCAAAGCAGCTAAGTCATCTTGTTGGTGATCCTGGTCATCAATACCTGAGACAGCAGCGAGTAAATCATCAAGACCACCAACTGTGGTGGTTGAGTCATCATCCATCTGTTGTGTCGTAGCTTCCCACTTTTGATGTTGTTTTATCATCTGATCCCGTTGTTCGGTTTGCACTTGACACGTACCTGTTATAACAAAATATATAATTTATTACAGATGTTGAGCAAACTCCATTGAGGATGGTTAAATGGAATACAACATATTATAAACTTAAAGAATTACACACCTTTTACACGTTGTAATAGTTTTGATACATTGGTTAACAACCGTTGGTAGAAATCCAAACCCTTTGCACACCGTTCAGCTAGAACCGCGTCTGGGAGCAGACCACAGGTTGGTGATGCCGCCATAGTTTCACCACAATTTTCTAATGGTGTTCCTCCATTGGAAATCACAAAACTTTCGTATGCATCTAATAAAGACGACACTAGAGTCCGACGTCGTTGCATGGCATTGGCAAATGCTCGTCGTTCAGGTGCGGCTCGTGCATACGCTGATCTCACAGCATCCAAAATGTTATGTTGGGCTGACAGGTTTTGATCAATCATGCTCACCTTTTTTTGCAAACATATATATATATTATTGTCTTATGCAAAACAAGTCACAATTAGGAATAGAGGATGATTTTCATGTATTTAAAAAACCAAAATATATATGTAATAAAATTTTTTACTTAAATGCAACATTAGGTATTTTAATAAAAAATATTTTTTTTTTTATATAAGTAACTTCTAATTTTATAAGTTGAACTTTTTTTTCACAATATGTAATTACTTATGAATTCATTAATTTTATTGTTTTTTATATAAACCCTATATACTTAAAATATAATTTTTTTTCATATGTAAAAATTGTGAATAGAACAAAACAAAATAATAATCAGAAATAACAAATATTATTTATTAACTACATATTATGTTATATGTATTCTAAATACCTATTCTAAGTACCTACTAGATTAACTCACTTAACAATGTTAGATAAATAATCATGGCGAATATTTTTAGCGAAGTTAAAATATAAATGCAAAAATGCTTAAGTTAATGGTTATATTATTTTACTTTTGATGTTGATATGATAATATAAAATAATGATTTACTCAAATATTTAATTTTTATTATTGATTAATATTTAATATTATGTGCGTAATTTGTTACATTCTAATAAAAAAATTGATAATTATAATTTAAAAAGTTTATCAGAAATCAGAAAATATAATTTAATTATTTTGTTGGATTTTATCATTGATCAAAATAAGAAAAAATCTTTGTCAATATTTACATTTTTTTTTTTTAATTTATTTAACTACATTTTGTTCGTAATAATTTATTTACTTTGGGATATCAGATAAATTTATTTTAATTTTTCCCACGTAATTGGAAAGTTTGAAAAATATATTTTTAATAGTTACAATTTATTTGTTTACTTTTAAAATTGTGTTTTATAAAATATATTTCTCAGAAAAAAAACTGAAATTATCCATAGATAAGTAGAATATAAAATTTTATTTTAGTTATATTTATATTTATTAAGTTATTATAACACATAGTAATACGCACCAGTTTACCATACCGTTCCTCCAATCTTTTTTTCACCGCACTCATCACATCAACTTTACAACCTCCCAGTTCTCCTAGGAATTCTACATCATCCAGTCCTGCAGCTGCAGCCTCTTTATCCTCTCGGTTCATTTCATCTCGAAGTAGGGTCAATAGTGTCTGCCGCTGTTCACGTACTTCCTTCATTTTACTAACTACCATATTCAGTCGATCCAAACGTTTTATTGATTCTCGTTGCAACATTCGTAATCGACTATCACCACCATCATCTGATTCAGAGTCTTCGTTTTGGTCCGATGATTCTACTAGTAGATAAGTAAAATAAAATCATATTCATAGTTTGTTGTGAATGATAATACTCACTAGCTGCATCATAAGACGGTTCTAAAGAACCAGAGGCAGCAACTTCAGATGCAATCGCAGATATAGAAGGACGAGCTGGAGGTAAGCGTGCAGCTAGTTCAGCTGGTGGTAATGCTAACAGCTCTAGGTCTCGGCGACGACGATCCCGGACAGCTCGACTAAGAGTTACCCAACTGTCTCGTGCCCGGCCAACGTGTGCTTCTCTATATCGAGAAGCCTCTCGACGTAATTCACGCATCCTACCAGCAGAGTAATCATATGGACGACCAACTGTACGTCGATACTCGGAGTCACCGAGTTCTTCTGTCTTTGATTATGTTTAAGTCATACAAGTTGTCAGCAGACACAAATATCAAATAAACATAATGAATTAGTTAAAACATACTAATATAATAATAAAATAAAATTGAGGATGTAAAACTAAACAAATTTAATACATGGGTTTATACTATTTACAGACACAAAACCTGCTGAACACAAATATTTTGTTACAAAGTGAAGTGCTGTTAGTCAAAATTTTTATTAAAATACATAAAATTAATTATTACATGACGATTAGGTAACTACTTAAATTTTTATTAGGTAAATTGAATCCGCAAAATATTTTATGTACTTTTTGAAAGCAGTAAGTTGGGTCCACTGTATAAACCCACTTTAAGAAGTTGTACAAAATATTTTTAATAATTTTTAAGTTTTTATCAAGAATATAATATAATAAAAAACATACATTTAATTCATGCTATTTATACCATAGATCTATAATTTTAATTCTAATAAAGATGATTAGATATTAAAAAATGAAATAAACGTACTAACAATTTTTTCCGGGACAACTTACCTAAAATTTTTTTTTCCTGGGACTCAATTTACTAATCTTGATATAAATGTATTAAATGTGAATAGATTTATCTTTTTATTTGTAATGAATACAAAAAATGCAAATATACTAATGCTAAATACATACTCTAAACTAAAATATTTTTATTTTTATTTTAACTATATAATACCTTAAATTTATTTTTTAATACAATTATTTTATATATTCTGACACAAAATAACTTATTTTTTTTTATTTATTGTCATACTGAAAAATATTTTTTTTTTTAGGATTTTATGTTAAAATATTTCTTGAAAATAATATATTGTATCAAAACAGTTCAGTATTATATAGCTCCAAAAAATCTCTTTAGCAAAATAGCTCTTATGTTAAGCATTAAAATTAAAAATATTACATATAATTTAAAAAAAATACACTGTTGCCATTAATATATATATATATTATATTAGTAGCAACCAAACGTTCAGAACTAAAACAATAAATTAATAAAAAATGGTTCTAATAATCTTCACAATTATGTGACATTTTTTTCACAAATCAATAGAAATTTAATTTTACTTTTGTATAAACCTGTTGTATCTGTATAACTTCTCTGTTTGAAGTTAAGTATATATGTATACAAAAGTAATTCATGTATTATATTTTTATTTTAAGAAAGGTATTTTATATGTAAAATATTAAATAGGTGTAACTAGGGAATATTAGTTTTATAAGTTTTAGGAGATGTTTTATAATCAAAAGTAGTTATTTTCACTGTAGTCAAAATATTGTCACAAATTACCAGGTGCAAAGAAAAAACTAATAATCATTAATAAATAAATTTGTAATACCTTAAGGAATCTGTCTATTTCGTCCAGCATACCATCTACAGCTTGAACCGCAGTTGATAGTCGAGCCATATCAATGTCCAACTGGTCTTCTTCAACTGCACTAGATGTTATTCCTTCTTTTTCTTGTCTTTGTTGCAGTAAGGCTTGATATGCAGCACAACAATTTACCAATTGCTTTTTTTTTTGCAACAATCAAAAATTAATACAACACAAGATAAACAAAAATCAATAACTGAAATAATCAATAAGAATAAATAACAATATTAAAATAAGTGATTACTTGTGGTAGTTCTGTTACATCACTAAATTCACCATTTTTGCTTTTATACATTTCTAAGCATTCTAGATGTAATGTGTCAGAAAATTCATTCAAACGGTCATCTGCTTCTTGACATAATGATTGCATATCTTCTTCGAGGTTGCGCTTTTCTGTTCTGTTAAAACCAGAATACAAATGATACAGAAATATGTTTATATTTTAAATTATTAGTACAAGATTATGATAACATGCTAATTTAAATTACATACCTCACAAAATAACAATGCAAATTTTAACTATATCATGATTATTAAAAACCAAATTGCCTAATAATTACTGTCTAATTATGCTTAATTGTAAAATATTTATCTAGATGTTTTTTCTATAAATGGCAATCATTAAATAAAAAAAATAATGATAATACAGGTTTTCAGAATAAAACAATTTAAGATATTAATACATACATACTTAAATGAATAAGTGAATTACGTAGAGTACACGCATTAAAAATATTTATGAAAATTCATATATACGGTATGTTTAACCTTGTCTTAAAATATTTCAATCAATACTCAATAAATTGAAATAATAAATATTATTTAAAAAATAATTTTTTTAAGAAACTCATAAAAATGTTTTAGAAATTAAGTTGTTAACTATAAATTATTTTATTTAAAAAAAAACATATTCCCATCGTCCTTTGTGAACAATTTCAGCAAATTAAATCCAGCATGACCCATTACTTTATTAGATATTTTTATGTTTTTTTTTTCCAATTACAAATAGATTATTTTCCAGGAACATTTAATATTGTTTGTTGCAGTTTCTTTATGGGTAGTTTTTGTGATTTCAGAAATATACATTTTTTAGTTCAGAAAAATATCTATACCTACTTTTTCCAACATAATATATTTAATTAACTAATGATTTTGAAAGACATTTTAAATTTAATCTGCAAACAATTTTTGCATTAGCTTTACAAGCAAAATTAATTTGACTATTCATTTTATACCCGCAATATTTAGAATAATATACTTATCGTTAAATTAAAAAGAACATAAGTTGGATAAAGTTAATACTTCAATTTTTTTTAAAAAAAACCATTATTACATTTCAAATATATCTAGTTATATTCCTAAGCAAGTTCAATTTTATCAACTTCACATAAAATTAATTTATTTTCATTATCTCTGAACACCATAAAGAAAACTATTTCTATAATATACATCTAAAAATATGCAATAACAATGTAACATTATATAATTATCTTAATTAAAATAAATTTCAAGCAATAAAAAAAATACTTTTTTAAGAATTAAGCTTTAAATGTAGCACAACATATGGACATTGGACATATTACTACAAATGAAATTTTGATTATTATAAGATGACCTATATACTATATTCCTCCAACTATACCTAGCTATTTTTTTTTATATACTACTATAGTTAATTTAATATATCTAAGGGTAAAACAGTTAAATTATTTATAAGCAATTGCATCAAAATTAAAGTATTGCTAATTCAATATTATACCAACCGGTACATTACAGCTCGGTGACGGGTAACTGTAGGCACTAAATCTTTGAATAATGTAGTAGTAGTAACACTAGATGATTCATTATTAGTGGCCAGAACAACAGCTAATAGCTCAGGATCATCAACACTAAATGCTATAGGCTTGACCAGAGATGCACCCTTGACCTTTTCTAACTGACGACCATGAGTAGTTTTAGATGAAGTATTTCCTAAACAATCGCTATCGTCGTCATCAGACAACACAGGTATCACAGGTTCATGGTAGATAAGCTCATTTTCTGATTTAGCTGCTCGCCATTTTGCTGCAGCCACATCCATTGCAAATGACAAAGTGTCTCTTCGCATCTCCAATTCCTTCACAAATTAAAATAATAATAGTCACTATTATACTGATATCCTATCTAATGAAAGAACATGTAGTAAGAATTATGCGCATCTCCATTCAACAACCTATCACCAGAACCGATTCCACTATGGCACGATGTTGCGTGGAGATATACAAAAAAACCGATATTCATCTGATCGTAGTGTAATTCTCTTACCGAACAAAGTATACATTTTTAATGTTTCATATTAACACATAACAGTATTAGTTAAAATAATAGTTTCAACAGTATAAATACTTGTGTGCATAATCAGATGAAGTACAAAAATAAAAATAATATTATTATAATATTTTATAAATTTTTTTTTTGTACTAGCACCACTATTAATAATTATAAATTAGACATTTACATACCTACACTAATAAATGAAAAAGACATTAATACGACTGGTAAAAGACAAAAAGAGACTAAATCACATTTATATTGGAACAACAGTTATAGCAATTGATAATGTAAGTGCTAGTATTCCTAAAACCATTTAGTACTAAGACATATAATTTTTAGTACCTATTCAGTACCTACAGCGAGTTATATATTGAATCCTATTCTACCTGTTTAAATATAAACAAATTAATAAATCTAGGTAAACATTTTAGTCATTATCCCTTCTTTTCTTACTTTGGCAGCCGCAGATCGACCAGTGCCTGGATGTCCATGCTCTGATTTTAAGTAATAATAGTAGTCATCGTCAGCTGAATCTTCATCTTTTGACATCGAAGCTGCTGTCTTACCACCACTTTCTGATATCAAACCAGCTCGGCCGAGCAGATTTACTGCCCGTCGGTAATATGACACTCGGGTCCCCATTTGCTGCAACTGATCCTGGACATGTTGACCCTGGAATAGGGCAGTTACCGCACCATAATATCGGCATTTGAATTCGGAGAATAATCTCCACTTCTGCAACACATAATAGATAATAGTTTTTCAACTGATTAATATTGATTAAAACATTCTCAGACTTTTATAACAGTGTTTCTCAACCTTTGTATTGTGGAAACACACTATTAAAACATTCCATATATTAGGACATAATAAAAAAAAATGATAATAATGGGTATATTATTTAATATTTAATTTTAATTGATAATGTAAAATAGTTAAGAACAAATATAACATAAAATATAATGATAAATGTTGATAACAACTAACTTGTTTTTAATCATATTTGAAATTATATCAAATACCTATAAATTCTTATAAATCTTTCCAAAAATGTTTGTACATTTTATATCATTTAATATACTTTATAATATATATTTAAGACCCATTCAACAACATAATGGTAGAGAACAATGTTTTATAAAATAGTTATGAATTACTACTGAGTATAATACTACATAATTTACTCACCTCAAGTCTGCTGGTGCTTACACAATATGGTTCTTGTTCCACTCTTTGAACTGCATCCACCGCACCAGCAAAATATTCACATATCATAGCTGATACTTTGGCTACATTGATAATATTAAACAAACAAAATCAGTAACAAAAATAATAATATTTTAATAGTATACTCGAACATAGATAATAGAGAGGTACATCTAAGTTTGTAAATTGTAAATTTGTGAACTTTTGTTGCAAGATTATCCTCAAGCAATAATAATTTGAAAAATAATTTGCTCTTATTTTTTCAATTATTCAAAAAATTTTTAGATTTTAAACAATAAAATATTTGGGTATTAGTATTTTTTTTCTATGTACCTTTTGCAATGAATTGATATGACCAAAAAAAGTTTTAAGTTAACCCAACATTTCTTTGAAAAATTATTTTATTTTATTAAAATTATTAGGTACTTTTGTTAAAATTTGAAGATGATAAAAAAATTCACAGGATGCAAAGTTTATATCCGATATATATTATATAATATATAAATAAATTGTAACTTAAATTATATATTAGGTGTGCCCAACTCGCAGCCCACAGGAGTATTCCAACTGACCCATGGCCATTTTATAAAAATAAGAAATTTGTATAGATATAAGAAAAAAATATATATAGTTTAAAAAAATGTTATCTTAGTAAGCTTTAAAGAATTACCAAATATATTAAAATTTTCAATTTTAATTATTACTTTAAACGCACGATTAGACTCTAATCATAAATTAAATAAGTGAACAAAGATAATATTATATCTACTGTAAATTTTATCAAAATTAACATATATGAAATATATACGCCCCGCATTATAAATAAAAATGTTGAATGTGGCCCAAAAGTTGAAAAAGGTTAGATATGCCTGATGTATATTGTATATAATGTATACTATATTGTATATTGTATACAGTATAGTAACACACTTACTAGCTTCTAAAAAATAATTGTACTGGAATACTTTAATTGAATATATAAAATAGAATTGATGTTTACCTATTATAAGAGGTTTTCGACCATCCATCATGCTTTTCTCTAGTATGCACTCTTGGGCTTGTGCTAGTGTCACATTGTATGCAAATTCAAGAACTGCTCGACTTGTAACTTGTGGTTGCTGTCGATGGTTCCACTTAGCTTGTTCATTATTGGATCCATCTCCACCAAGTAATTGCTATACATAAAACAGATAATACAATTAATATAATATTATCACATGTAGCTTTATACAAGGTTACTTAAATCTATTGAGTATATTAGGAAATGTAATAATTGTATGTAAAAATACCTGAAAAGCCCATGCAGCACACTGCAAGTGTGTGCAAGCTATCTTAAGAGCATTGTTTGATGGAATTTCCCCATCATCAACTGTTGTTGGCATACTGGATGATACTAATGGAGGTGACCTATCCTGCGCTGCAGCTAGTCGGCTATGAGCCGCACCAATATTGTACAACACACTCCTCATCTCATACCCGATATCGCCAGTATCAACTACAGATGTGGAGTCCATATTGTTTTTCATTTGATGCTGCAGGTTTATTTTGCCACCAAGAGCTCGTTTCCTATACATTAAATAAACAAAATTAAGATAAAGTTATATCTCATATTATGTATTATAACTTAAGACTACAGTAGTAATTGTCTATATATAACATTAACTTAAAAATAAATTTAATTATAATACTCACCACTTAAACATCAATGGTTTTGATTCTCTAGCCGTTCCAGCCTCAACATCATCATAAGATTCTTGTAACCCTGAATTTTGTTGTAACAGTTTAGGAAACTTATCTGTTAATCGAACAAGGTGTGCATAGTAACGTTTTAATGCTGTGCAGTCTTCTACACTGCAAGCTGATGACATTACAACACTCATAGCAGATTTTCTGAGTGCAAGTAATGTGTCAATATCAGCAGAATAAAAACTAGGATCTCGGTCATATGATGTTTGTATTTCCTGTGTAAAATACAAATTATAAACTATACACACACACAATAGCTTATAAAAAGCAACAATTAATATATTTTAGAGAAAGTTTTTTTTTTTTTTTACTCCAACTAATGAACTTATGTGCAACATAGCAAATTTTCATTCAGCAGACTAACACTCAAGTTTTACGTTATATTTAGTAGTAGAGTAAATCACAGACACTACACTAGATAAGAAACCCAAATAATATTTTGAGGATTTTCTTACCAATACCCGATATAGTGTCGACTGACAAAACAATGATATTTACAATGGCATCTACATAATTGAAACAAATTGATTATTATAATAAAATATAATATTAAATAATTTCATTTTGTATTTTTTTTTCAATTGAAGTAGTTAGTTTATAACATTTATAGTATTAATTATTAAATATTTATTTTAAATAAGCTTGGAAAAATCTCACAGACAGGTCCGCTGTTATTGGCTATAGTTATTAGCACTCATAGTGGCTGGCAGATCACATGACATACCTGCGCAAAACCGGGCAGGCTGTCATTCTACATTTTTCCAGACTTATATAAAATAGAGTAAAACTTCTAAGTAAACATATTTACTCACATACAAATTTTCCCAAGATCATATTGAATTATTTTTTTCAAAAATTCAACAATATTTTGAAAATAACAACAATACTAACGTAATAGTTTAGAATAGCAATGAAAAAATTATTACTTAAAAATTTAGTTTCATCATCTTGTGCTGCTAACTACATTGCTTGACAATATAATATTAACATTATGTATTGTTTAAATTCATTGGTTTGAAAAAATAAAGATGCTGAGGATATTATAATTGATGAAGTTAAAAATAATGAATTATTTGATTTAATTCCAAACGACTAAAGTACTGACTTAATTAAAAATAATACATTATATTACATAAATGGATTTATAGATATGTAAAAGTATTTACTTGAAAATTGATTATAATACATGTATAGAAAGTCTTATGTATGTTTCTTCTGGTCATAACTATTGTCATGAGAATACTTTTTCTATTTTAATAAATGTTAAAAATAAGAAAGGACTGATAAATAGCTCAATATATAATTAAAATAGTAAAATTTGTTAAAATTACATTATCTAATGTGACTAATAACTTTTAAAGTATGAAATCTAGTATAAGTTTTAAAAAGTTATGTGTATAATAATAAAATTGTTCATAATTTAAATTATTATGAAAATTGCTTTTTGGAAAGCCATAAATGTAATTTAGCTATCCTAATATGTTAACAGTATTTAAAAATGTGGTTAATAATCTAACTAAAACAAAATGATCTAATACATTCAATGAGCGCCGTTTACTAATCAAGTTGATTTTATTTAATAATCAGTGAAAATTAAGTATTAATAATAAAAATAAGTAATTTTTTTAGTTAAAAATTACAATAAATAACTCCTATTAATCTATAGTATTTTAGGTACCTATTATAAATTGTATAATAATTTATAATACATTATATTATTTATTAATTGATATTATAAAATTATTTAACATAATATTGTTTACTTAATAGTTCTTATTAAATTAATAAAATTAAAAAGTATAAAATATGAACTTTGTTATTTCTAATTTTTCTAAATGTTTAACCTTAGATTACAGGCATTAAAAATATTCACAAGATTCTATGCGCGCGGTCTTTTTAACTATGTGCTGAAACATATCAACTAAAACTCAATGAATTGAAATAATTATTATTTAATTGTTTTTAAACAAATAAAAATTGTCAAATGCTTTTATTGATAATTAATATAAACAAATTCAGCTTTCATATAAATGTTATTACACATAAGGTTATATCACAGCATACCACACACATAGTCTTTTAGGCAGTTTTTCAATAGATAATGAACTTTGAACCCTTGTATAGTACAGACATTAAATTGTATTCAATTGGAAGTTGTACCTAACTTTAGTTTATCACCTAATTAGAAGGTACCTACAGCTTGGGTTAGATTAATATTTCAAATTTTTAAAACAATGAACAAAATTCTAAAAGCCCGGTCTTTTTGACCGTAATGCATGTTCTCTAGGGTTAAAATACTCAAATATATTATTATGTAAAGCAATACTTTGCACAACAAATAAAATGGCTATAAACTGAAAATAATAAAGGAGTTTCTTATCTACTGTACTATAGAAGTCTGTGGAGTGAATAACCTTAGTAAAAATTAAAGAACATTATCTACGTTTGTATGCTGACTGTTTTATAATATTTCAATTTTTAGGCAAATTATGAGTACTTGTAAAATATTACAATTTAAAAATGCTCTATAGCAGGGGTCTCCAACCTACGGCCTGTGGGCCGGATCCGGCCCGCCAAGTTAATTAATGTTTTGAAATATAAAATAAAAAAATTATATAAATAAACATATATTTTTTTAAATAAATCTTATCTATTCTTATTTATTTCACAATTTCCACAATTTCATAAACTATCTATTCCTAGATAGAAAACAATTTTTTTTTTTTTTAAACAACATATTTCTAAAAATGTTGGCCCGCGATGCCAAAGCGTATATCAAATTTGGCCCGCCGTAAAAAAAAAGTTGGAAACCCTTGCTCTATAGTCAAATTATCCGCCAAGCACCTGACTAAAGCCCTAAAGATTAATCAAATAGACAGTTAATTGGTTATATGGAAAAATACTGTAATATTTTTTTATGAAAACAAAATGAAAAAAATTGATTTTTAATTTTCGTACATAGTTATATAATATGTGTATATAAAAATGTAACATAAATATGAGCCACCAAAATGTTTAACTTGTTTCTAAAAACATATTGTACTTTAACATAGGTAGAACTGTAGAAGAATTTTTTTTCTTAATTTTAGAATTAGGTATATAATACAATATTTACATGACTTAAGGCAGATGAAAAATTAGGTTTCTGGTTGTCAACACAACGTTTGGCTGGTAAGCCAATCATATACAATCGTGGTACACCTTCCATTTCAATTTAGTTACGTGTTGATTGGCAAAAAATATTGGTTGTTTTACTGAAAGTATTCTTCGTGAATAAACCATACAGCGTCAAACATTCCATACGTTACCACTGTAACTGTGATTATATTCTCAGCAGCAGCAGCAGTAGTAGTAATAGTAGTAACTAAGGTGGTAGCATCTCTATGTACAGTTCATAAAAATCAATCGCAGCAATATAGGGTTCACGTTACACACATTGGCAGTCACGGCCTCCCTACATTTAAAATCGCCGCCGTCCTGAAACAGCATTTAAAAAACAAAATTATAACAATTATCAATACAACATTATCTGCAATAAGACAAAACAAACACTTGTTACTGCTCGTCACCTGAAGTGATCTCGCCGCCGCCGCCGCCCTACTTCAACAACATCGATGTAAATTGCGTACGACAGCGGCAACGAGACCGCCATATTCACACGTAATCGCGATCTCGTGCAGACGTCTACTTACCAATTACCAATATACAGCAACGAGAATATGTTGCAGCCGCGCCCGTCTCACCGTTGGATTACCGATCGTTTCCCGGACAATGGAAAGCGACCGATCGCAACGGACACCGAACGAAACAATCACAATTGTTGCTAGAACACAGTAATGGCCATCGGCGACTGAGTACGATGAACGCGAAATAAGACGTGCCCGGTCGATTGCACAGACGCCGCGACGATTATTGTAGAATATTGTTTTACAACTAGAGAATCGTTTGCGACGGCGATTGGCGACGGCGGATTAACAACAACACCACGGTTGTAATTCGTTCGGTGGCCGCCGTTGTTGCCCTTACCACATCGATTAAGCCGATTACGTTATCACTGCGATAACGCAGTGTCGTGTAGATTTGTTTATTGCTCATGCGCACGACACTGTGAAACAAGTTTACAAGTAACAATTTTATTATTAATTAGTAACAACTCTCTACTATAATCGCCACGGCGGTGGATAGTAGGTACCATTTATCATGGATGAAATTTTTTACATACCTATTCCTTCATCATGGATAGTACCACAGAATAGAATAATCACAGATATATAATACTAGTATAACATATTATCTGTAAGAATAATAATATTATAGTACTGCATTAGCTACAGTGATTGTAAACGTCGAAACTACCTCCACCCGTAATCGATATTATGATAATATTTTGGAGTTCAGTTATCACATTAGAGTTAAACGCCTCCACCACGAGTCACGACTTCACGACGTCAAGCCGCGCGCTTTAAACTGAGTTGAAACAACATATTAATATCAATAACGACTTACACTGGTGACTCTGCAGTCTGCATACTGCTGAAACTGTTTGTTTTGTTGTTCACATTTTGAACTATTTGTTGGTACTTCCGTTAAATTACTAGACGACAGTTATTTAAAACTATAGCGATCAAATCGATCAATCCTTGCAAACGGCTAACATTTGAAACAATTTATTATTTTACAATTTTTTTTTTTTGCTTTATGGACTCGTGCAGTTATACAAGATGTATCCACTGTATCCAATTCATAATGTTTATTGATTCATATAAACCAACGCAAAGTATTCATTATTGTTTAATCGTTACAAATTAATTACTAACTCTGTAAATTGAGCGATGATAATTATTGCTTTCGTTTCTTATTTTTTTTAAATTGGAAAATATTAGGACTCCGGATTGAGTTAGGATCTCTATAGCTTGAGAGTTTAGTTCCTATTGTTACGATAGCGACTCAAAAATAATGCTACATTTTTGAAAATCGAAATTATTACAAAAAAAGAGCAAAGGGCTTACTATCGTCAATTAGCTTACTTTCTGAAATTTAATTTGGTTAATGAGAGGTATGCCTAAAAGTGTTCTTTAACGCATAACATCGGTTTATTTGTAATGCCATTGATTATACATAGTATAATACTATGTATAATCAATGGTCATACTTATATTCAGAGATGTTAAATTTCATGTTTTTACTGACTTGTTTAGAAACTTTTGATCTAACACTTTTATATACCTTTAATTTGTTTTGTAAATGATTATATTATGATTCAATTACTTTTTTTTACGCATCTAAACAATATTATCAAATTATTAAAAAATGATTTATGCAATGCAATTAGATGCTGACCAACTAAATTGCATTTAAATGATAATCATTGAAAAATAGTAATAATATAAAATATTGAAGCAGTGTTTAATTATCCAATATTAACTTTCATGACTGTATCAAACGTCTTAAACTAAAAATATTAACAAAACAAAATATTATACATTTTTTTAAGTATTTTAAAAATCTATAGGAAACATAATCAATATTTACTATATCATAATTGATATACAGTTATATAATATAGTGGTTGTTATGATTTAGTATTAGACTATTAGAGCCAGTCGAGCCAGATAAAAAAATCAATAGTTTTTCATAAATACCTACTTTTCATTTATAAAGCCTTGAAACTTTTTAAATTTCATGAAAAGTTTCACTTGAAAACTTCTGAAACTTTTCAGCCTCACGTCTCATCTGCTTATATTATTATTATTTATTTATGATTAAAAACAAATGTTCGATTATTATATTGTGTCGAGTTTTGGAGTGTCTCAAGCTAGCCGATCATTTTAACCATTATAAGCATGTCTAATAATAAACAAATAAAAACTGTTTATACTTTTTACATTAGGTAATTAATTAGGTACCTACCTATCCAAAGTTTCATCATAAATATTTTAATAAACACTGATTTCAAAGATGTAGGTATTCTTTTTGAATCAGTGTTTACTATTTATAATATTGTATTACACCTGTCTCGCAAATGTAAATAATATACGGTTAATGAATGGATAGGAGTAGGTATGTATGTTAACAAAGCTCTTTTAAGAAAACTATAAATGATGGTTCTATCGATTGTCCTGAACTCCTGAATTATTAAGCAAAATTAATTTTAAAGTCCAAAGTCTTCAATCACGTTCACCTTATCCTTTTTACGTTTCAATTTACACCACCAACTATTTCCGAAATCGACCAAATAATGTTTAGAATGATGTGCATCATTGCCAATGGGAACACTATCACATAATATGAATATTAGTTGGAATATTGCATTAATCTTATCTTTTATTTATTTTTCTTATACATTAGATTACAATGTATATTGTTATGTTTATATCTGTTATTAACTGTACTTGGGCCACGGTCCGTTCTGCAATAAAAATAAAATAAATAAATTTTTAAATTTTCAATTGTAGGTGCCTTGTGCCTACCTATATAATACAATATTTAGAATAACGTGTTATGAAAATATAAAATATTGTTATTTTAGTATAACTATTAAATAATAATATTATATACAATGTTAAATAAAATATAGATAAATAACAATGAATTATTGTACCTATAATATGTTCTAAATCTATTACCTACTCCTATATAGATATACCTATCTATTGTTCAACAATTACAATACGGTAAAATCAGTAAATAATTTATTAATAATGTCGCTGCTCTGGCAAAAAAAAAATCAAAAATTTCAGTGGTCTATAAATAACTCAATAAAAGTAAAAAATTTAACTGTATATAGATAACACTGACATAAACATTTGGTGAAAATTTCATGTATTTACAGTGATTAATTTTTGAATTACAACCATGTAAAAAAATCGATTTGGTCGAAAACTGGTTTTGCGTAAAAATTCCCGTTTTTCCTTAATTTTATTTTTGGTGTTTCCCGGTGTTTTTGAAAACTGTTAGGAAATTCAAAAAATGACCTCCCCAATGCACCAACTATATTCATTTTTCTATCGGAAACCACCTCCAAAGTTTGAAATTGAAGCATTATTTCGACATGTTTTCGTGTACAGTCACAAAAAAAAAACACACACACAACATTGTAAAATCAACACATTCATCGCTCCTCTCAGAATCTAAAATATTACACAATAAGACAAATTTAATAAAAATAAAATTCTATAAGTCATTAATAGGTACCACAGGTATTATATTCGTGTATTATGTAAAACTAAGAACGAATGCACGTTCGTCTAGTTATACGAATAATAATAATAATAAATTTAAAGTATGTTATTTCTTATGTCCGATATACAAAAATATATATTTTCTTCCCTACTATAATCTATAAGTTTTTACCAATTCGCAATTATTGAATACGATAAAAATAATAATATGATGTATTATTATGATGTATTGCTACTATAATAAGAAATATTTTATATATAATTTACCTTGCATCAGCATCATTGAAAATAATCGAACTATCAGTGACGGCGCTAGGTGTGGGCGGTGTGGGCCATTGCCCACGGCCTCGCACCTCAAAGGGCCTCGCGTTCTTTGTTACTTAAATAATGTTTACTAAACAATTTTTTAAAAGGGCCCCTCTTTAAGTCTATTTCGCCCACATATAAATTTTACCTCGCCCCGCCAGCGCAAACTATTATAATTGGGATTTGGCCTGAAGAATACAAAATATGTAGGTAGGTATGACACAATTTTATTGATTGCTTTTTGGCTCAAGGAAGGTTAATAAGAGCTCAAAGCTGATCACTAGGTTGGTAAATAAAATCATTTTGCTGGGCCAAGGATCTATTAAATTTATATTTTGATCTATTATTTGTTTATTTTTAAATAACGAAAATCCAAAAAATAATTTAAAATGGCATTAAAAATAATTTAAAATTTAAATAATTCTTAGGTTGATTTTCAGGCGCGTATCCACAAAATTTTTAAATTAGGAGGGTTAGTAAATTTAAAACAGATCTATTAAAAAAAAAATAGGCATTTACCTTTAACTAAGAAATATTATTTATCAACAGTTTTTTTAATTAAATACCTACTAACTATTAATCATTAAACATTATTATTAAAAAATAGCATCAATGGTGTTAATTAGTCACAGTTATTAACAATTCTAATAACTAATTTAATTTAATAATATATGTTTATATATATATATTATTATTATTTATTATTGATAATGCCTTGAATACCACAATAATCACTTTCAGCAACATTTAAAGAATTCATTATTGACATTATAAAATATATAAATAAATTAAGTGTTTAAACTACTTTGGTATTAACTATTTAGTATTTATTTTATATTAGTACTAAAATTATTATTACCAAGTAATTTTGTTACCTATGCAACATTTAATTTTTTAATTCCTATTTTAAATTTTTAAATGAATAAAAATGTAAGTATGATGTAAGTAAGTAGGTTTCTGACCTACTTGCTTATGTAAAAATAATAGATAATAATATATTTTATATTGAAATAATTGACTACTAAAATAAACTGATTAAGTAATATTAGTATTTATTATTTAAATTATATTTAACTTCAGTATTTAATTACTATCAATGTTATTTTAATAAATGATGATACTTATAAATGTTACCTAATATTATAATTTAAGATCATCTAAACAATAAATATTTAGTATATTATAAAATACTTTCATTCACAAATATGATAAATAAATGGGCTGAATGATGACTATTCTATGGTGACATAACTCTAAATAGAGCTGACAAATAATAGCCAATATATTATTATACATTGTATTATAATGCTTCATACAATATCATTTTGTTATTTTAATCTACTAACAATCATCTTTACATATTTAAAAATAATACATAATTAACAAATAGTTTAAATATACAATTAAATCATTATTTTAAATAAATAACAAATTTACATTTACATGTCTTCTCCTTGGTTGGTAGTTGTATGATCAACAATTTCTAAACAACACAAAAATAATAATTATTGTATAATATGTGAAAATTACTTAATTTTATATATGTTGTAAGCAGACACTTACACAAAAAAAATTTGGGGGGGGAGTCACAAAAAAATTTACAATAATCATTATTTATCGATGAATGATGATATAAATAAACTACACAACTATTAATTTTGTGGGGTTGAACTCTCAAAACCCCCCCTTGTATACGTGCCTGGTTGTAAGTGATTGTTCTGTGATATAATTAATACAGTGATAGTACAACAAGAAAACAGAGCAACTTGTTTATATAACTCACCATTAACTTCTTTTCCTTCGAGAATACGCCAGATCATTTCATCATACGTGTTTCCATAATAATCATCTTCGTCACTATTGATACTGGTGCAAGACGAATCTGAATCTAGCATAGTGCTTAATTTCGGCAATGGCGATGAAGTATCCTGTAGTTCTTCTTTTTTTATAGTATGATGATTTTCTGTATTTAAAAATATTGTAGTTTATTATTAATTATGTATTTATGTACCTACCATTATTTAACAAAAAATATCTTTCAATATTATTACTTATTTTCCTTCTGGACAGCTTTAATTTCTTTTTTGGATGACAGTTATTGACATCATTTTGGTCAATGTTTGGCGGTTCTGAAAGTTCAACCATATCTTTTAAAATATCTTCATTTCTACCTGGGAATGCTCTGAAATTAGTATTCTTATAACGGGGTTTTTTCGGACAATCAATGTCATCGATTTGTTGTTTGACCGTAGTAACAGTTTTAGCACTGTTTATTTCTACAATCACTCTAGAAAGTTCTGGCTTATAATCTGGAACAGCATCACGGCCCAAAGACAAATTACTCAATTTGTTTATATATGCCAATTCTTGACGCATCTGATACTCCATCAATTCTAGTTTGTTGAATAGATCTAGACTTTTACGCTCCTCATATTGAGTTTTAAAACACTTGTCAGCGACACGACCCATAAATTTGCGGACTTCGACTCTTGGATAGTTGGCCTAAAAAAAATGAATTAAATAAATTAAGGTTTTGTTGAATAAAATATAGACAAAAGTGTTCAATAGACTCACTTCTAAGCAAGGGTTGACAGCAGTAGCAGTAATTGTTATTTTTCTTTTAATATCCAGTTGGTAAAAACAGTAGGATGGGTCTGGTAGACCTTCATTAAGATAACTGTTGACCAATTCTTTGGTATTAATATAATCTTTGGGTGTCATTTTTATATTGATGAGATACTGTTTAAATGGTTGAGTTTTATGGATGGTGCACAACAAATAAACGGCACCTATTCGTGCTTCTTTTGATTTAGATCTCAAAAACTTGCTGGCCACTGCAAGACAATCCTGTGTGGTTGTAATGTAATGATGTGGGGATACATATGTGTGCTTCCCTTCTTTATTTGGCTTAGCATAGATTTCGTGAAATTTTGTAGAACTAAAACTTTCTAAAAACGAGCTGTACGTTAATGTTTTACTTTTGATGAATAAATCAATTAAGTTAAAAGAATCAATGAATAAATTTGAATAGTGGGAACGCAGTTCTTTTGAAACTTTGATATTGTTTAAGGTAGTTTTCTTCTGTGTAGTAGATGGAATTGGGAAAACGAATTCTTCTCCATCACTCTCATCTTCATTACTTGAACTGGAATACTCAAATTCTGACATTGTTTATAATTACCTAAAAGTTAGTAAATTAATATAAGCAATATGTAATATTTGTCTTTTATTATTCTTTCTAGTCATAATTATTAATAATTTAAATGAATAATTGTAACAACTTATCTAATACTTGTACTATGAGAAATTGGCCCGTTTTTATTCATTTAAATAAACAACTATCATTTAGTCCTCGAAATGGACCGAAACACACCGAAACAGCGTTCCAGTTCGTAATATAAACTTTGCGTCCGTTACGGTTGGTTAAAATTAAAACTTAAGAGTTCCGTTTCATAAAAATTGATAGTATCACAACTTAGAAGATTAAAATTATAAAATTTCCTTTCGACAAAATATAATATACTTAATATAGAACCTGATATCACACGTATTGTTTTTTTGTATTATCGCAATTATTCGCAATAAAAATTTAAACAATTTAATGATCGAAAAGTTCCCACAGGCTACGCTACAATTAGAGCCATGATCACAATAAAGGCAATCAAAAGTAAAAATACCAAAATTTACTATTGATAACGTATTCTGTCACTAATAATTGTAAGGAACTCTATTTATTGACTATCTGCAATATGTATAATATGTGTACCCCTATGTGTACCTTGTGTATACCTACCTAATTATATTTTGATTATAGTTTGACAATACTTGAGAAGTGAGAATGTCACAATATATTTAGTCTGTGTTTTGCAAGAAATTGTAAATTTTTTAAGCTTAAAATTACTTATATTATTTATTATTATTATCTTTTTAACTAATTATATTGTATTTTAAAGTAAAAACAAATTAAAATAATTAAAATTAAAAATTAATATTATAATCCGCTTATTAATTTTAGAAACGTTCCGGTTCGTAAAATTTTCGATTTGGAGCATTGCTATTATTATTATTGTTATAATAAAAATTATTTTAAAATTATCATCCTAAATATTTGTGATTTAGAAAATGCTATTATCACTTATTTATTAAAAATGTACTATTCATCACTAGTAAAAATCTGAAATGACTTCTACATTTAACTATCATTACTGTAGTCTGGTGGTAAGTCCCTCATGATAATGTCGTCGTACTTACTCAATTGCAATAATGATGACTGACGAACCAAGAGAGATGGATCAATTTTCGAGTTTTAACTGATCCAGGTAAGTAAATACTAAATTAAGTAATTTTAATATGGTTTTTAAATTTAACCATAAATTGTTTAGTCATATTATGACTGATGAGACCATGAAAGAACAGTTAAAAATTAAAATGTTATAATTCCGATTTTGAATTTTAACTACAACAGTGAGTGATCATTCATAAAATCATAACTGATAAAAATGTTATCAAATGAACGCGTATCAGTTATGTTGCCTACGTGAATAATTTCAAGGAGCAACTAATTAATGATCCAAGTACGAAAACGTGCTGCAGAGTTTTGAAAACGATCACATGAAATTGCCGGTGTGGTGTGTATCGCCAGGTTAACGGTTACTCACGAGTTCATTGGATGTAAATGTATCATGCCGTTAAAGGTCGGTATTGCAATAGGTTTTCAATTAAAAGTTTTCTAAAAAATAATTGATAAAATAAAAGAAGAAAAATTAAAATCCTAAATACATGTGTAAAAATAAAAATATTGAATAATTTTTTGTAATAACTATGTATACAAAATGCTGATTACAGGCCCATTGATACACAGAAAAAACAATTTTTTTGAGCTTATCATTATAAAAAAGGTTATAATGTCGCTTTATATCGTATTACAAAGAGTACAAAATTAGTTTTTGATAGATTAGATTTAATTTTTAACATTTTTGATTTTTAAGCAAAAAATCAACAGATTGTATAAGAATATTGAGCGTTGAAATTAAAATTTTAAACAGATTTATTTTAATACATGATTGGTACTCGGATAAAATTTGAGAAGAGGTGTTGACATTTTCGATAACAAAGAGTCAAAAAATATTTAGTCAAGTTCTAATACAGTACAATAATAAATAAACACAGGATTTTGCATAATATAATGAATATTCATATTTTTATAAGCAATTACATGAGCAGTTTTCATCAATCATACTTCTATAAATAATGTCAAAAAAATTTTATTTTGCATATTTTTGAATATTTTGGGCTTAACTAATAAGCACGATTTAAGTGCTAATAAGTAAGAACCTATACAAATCCCATAAAAAGAAATTAATAAATAATGCGGAGTCAATGAGTCATAAATCAACTTATAACATCTATATGAAAACAATCAATCACTCACGTTTCTTAACAAACATAAAGTAGCAATAACAATTTGGCCAACAAAAGAATAAGGAATCATTATTATTTTATATATAATGATATAATGGGACTGTGTAGCCTTTAACATTGATTATCAATGCCTTTATAGTCTCTAGTCTCTAGATGCCCATCAATCACAAGTCTGAACTCTGAAGGAATTGATATCTGTGAATTCTTCAGTACTTACAGATAATAATAATAATAGGTTGCCAGATAAATTGAGACAGCGGCGTCGGCACTTTTCAAAACTAATTGCGATGTGTAAAATCTATGTATAAAAATAAATATATGTAATATATTAATACATATATTTTCGGTAGTATAACATTGAAATACGGAGAGCCCCTGGTTATTGCGCCTCTGCCGCCGTCTCAATTTATCTGACAATGACTTTACCCGGTAACGTACAAAACGATATTAATATTATTGAATAGAATACAAAAACACCGATGATAATAATAATATAATTGTGTTGTGTTTCCTATAGAAAATGTGGAGATAGAATTTTATGACCAAACGGTAGGTACAATATTTCACCACAGATTAACATATTATTAAAATGTAACATTATACTTTATCTTCGAGATATGACTAATGACCACAGGGTTTAAAATGTTTAGGTATTATTATCCTTTATCTATTTCTTTATATATTATCTATATCTTTTATTTATCCTTTATCTATGATTATTATTGCAGTGTTTGTCAGCTGTATCTATATATTATTCCGTTTTCGTTTATGTATAAAGATTAAAAGATAGACGTGAAAAGCATAGACCCATGTGCAATAGATATAAAAATATTTATGATGTAAGAAATAATTTATATTTGTATGTGATATTATACCTATGTGATAACTGTAAATGGCGGGCTACCTACAACTTACAATTTAGAATCTAAGCATAACTATAAATTGTCATGAATAAAATAGAGCCTACATAATCATAAATGAGTAGGTATTATGGAAAAAAAAACCCGATGACCTTATAAATCTATAGCAGACTTTAAACCAACGAATTCAAAAATGTTGGTAAGTGGATACTAAGCTATACATTAGGTGTCGAGTGTGTCACTATTATATATGTGTATTAAATTTGAATTCAATGATATATCATTGTAAATAAACGATTCTGAGTAGAAACGGTCATCAGTCTATCAACTCATCTATGACTAAGTGATATATTTTTTTGATTTAACTATAAACTATTAGGTAAATAAATTTATTTTACTTTTAAGGTACATTGGTACATAGTACTATAATAGGTTGATATAATTTTTTCCGTGAAAATTGCATTTATTATATTATCAGTATTTAATTATTATAATTTATAATAATATTAATAATATATATTTATATTATACCTATATCAAATACCTAATATACCTAATATCAACTTGTATAACACAACATTTTATGACATCTTTCTGTAAATATCGTAAAACAGTAAAAATAGATTTAAGATAAATCAAAATGTTTAGTAAAATGTATTATAATGTAAAATATATACATAAAAGTTCTTACGAATAATGTTTATATATATATAATACAATTAAATACACATAAATCATTTGTTAATTTGTTATCGTTTAAATTGAAGCTTAAATAATGTCTATAAAAAATTTTTACACTTTTTTTTTGGTTTTATTTCAGTATGCGCTACTAATGAAGAATCTTGTATAATTTTTTAAGATTTTGACGAATATCGTTAAAATTTTAACTTCAAATGCATATAAAAAATAATTGTGTCCATGAATTTTTAATAATTTGTATATAGATATAATAATAACTTCTGTAGAATCTTGTATTAAATTTTCAAGAATTTTGACCAAGAAGGTAATTTTATTGGCATTTGTAGAAAAAGCCAAAATTGAAAGCTTATATTATGGTTTCGACATACTAATTATTTTATAGTTTCATTCTTTCAAATCATACACAGCTGATAGTAGATAGTAAAGTACACGAAAACATTGAAAACTATTTTCAAATTAAATCCATATCACTTCTGATGTATTTCCAAGGACTAAGGAGATCATATTATTATCTCTCAAATTATTTTGACTATTAATGATGTACCAAACGTAATTTTTTTATGAAGATGTGAAAATTTAAATTTATTCTGTAATACAGTCATACAGAGTTATTATTATATTATAATTATGACAATTATTTATGGAAATATTCTTGATGTTAAACAACTTAAACCTACGAGTATATCAAAAACAAAAAATTCAATTTTCTATTCGTTCAAAAACACCACAACAAGAATAAATCGAAGATAAGGAAATTTAAAAATTAATAATTATTGCTCATTAAATTATTATATGTTTTTTTTAAATACTATTTACTTGTATAAATTCTACTGAAAAAACAAAAATTATTCTTGTGACTTGAGTAGTCATTTTTTTTTACTTCTCCATTCATTATATGTCTGTTTCTCACACATAACCACATACTGACCCTACCTTAGCTGGGCTTAGCTAATAAAAGTACTGGTCCCGGCCATAAAGTTTAAGCTATTAACTAATTTACTAATTATTTAATACATTTTATAATTAATAGTTGGAGTAAATAAACGTTTGTTTGTGTATATGAAGGTATCTTAGAACTAATTATACCTAAGTTATCTAAGCCCTGAGGGAGCTGGAGCAAGTACAAATAATCACGTAAAACAGGTCAAAAGCTAGAGAAAACTGTAGAATTTGGGTTTGACGGATTTTAACTTTGAACACTAATTGAAAATCTTCAACAACTCTACTAAAGCATGGTCATGGTCATCGCTTGTAGAAGTTAAATGTCCGGCAAGTGCTAAAGATATGACACCAGAAGAAGGAATAAATAATAAAAAAATTAAAAGTTGTAAGATACTAGATTGGTACCTAATAAATTACATTTGAAAAGAACAGATAATTACTATTACCAAATGCAGGGTCAACTACACATTGCTCGTAAAATGTATTGTTATTTTAGATTCTGAACGGAGTGAAGAATGTATTGATTTTACAATGATGTATGTTTTTTTT
>VUJU01002540.1:0-35920 GCA_009835225.1 Aphis craccivora
GTTTTTAGAATTTGAATAGTTTTATTATAAATACGATGTTGATAAATTTAAAGGATGTTAATTCCACGAAGTTACAGAGTAACATTCTGATGTATTTTTTACGGCCTTTTCTCGGTATTTATATTTTATTCCCGTACGAAACTGTTTTTCTATATGATTTTGTAATTACGCACCAAAATTAACTATGGTGTGCTGGCATATAAGAGTTTAAAACCATCTAATCTTTAGTAAGATCCTTTAAAATTGCATTAAAATTCCAGGATGTTGTTATAGTATTTTTATGGTTAAATTAAGATCACCCTATTTAGTATATTATATTATATCAAGTGCCTAGGATGGTTGCAATATTTACGTAAAAGAAAATTAAACAAGTAGGGCATGTCAAGAAAAACTAAATTGGGAATTACTTTTTGCTGTGAATTTTATCGAAAGACTTTTTGTAATATTCAATTATATAATATTATAAGTACTATAATATAAATTTATATTTATTATAGCTCTATATAATGATAACAAAACTGCACTTATACGGTCCAAACATAATATTATTATTATTGTAGGATACAATATTGCAGACCGTTTGTGTGTAAACTGTATACTGCGTAACTATACATATTATACTTATAATAATATGACATGTACGTAATAACTGTAAACTTCGAGTGTTGTGGAAATGATGTGTGAAGGGGTAGGGGTTGGGTCACCGAACAAGGGAATTGTGGAGTGTTGTGCCCCAGTGTACAGTCGATGTACATAACACACGCACATTCGAGTTTATGTCATAATGCGTATGTATTATATATTAAGTATATATAAGCACAATGGGTATCAGATAAATCACTTGAATTTATTACGGAAAGATGTGCCGTACGACATTTTAACACCCACGGTTCGCCCTGCCCGACATCGCCCATTGTTTGTCCAAGTATAAAGTAGGTACGTGGCGTTGTTTGTCGTGCGCACAATCATTTCATTATTGTCTTATTGTTTCTCCCGGGGGTCGCGAACCGAAGGTAACCCGACAGGAGCACACGGGATTTGCTATAATATGTATACTCGTATAATATAATATGACGTTACCTGTGTGCAGTGTGTATTTATACAAACATATATACATACCTATATACCGTACAAGCGGTTTATCTAATATAATATATACTCGTATTATGGTATAGTGGTACTACTTAGGTATATACGATTACGCGCGTTTAATATATTATAATAATAAGAATTCTGTACATATAAGCGATTTAGGTACCTATGCAACGTGTTTGCAGTTATACTATATGTATAATATTTGACGAACGTTGCATTATAATATTATAAATAACCAGTATTCAAATACTATAATATTTTCTAATTATTATGGAACCAAGATACAAATCGAAGAGTATGCTACAAATGGTAAACCGATAGCATATTTTTTCGTATTTGTTTTCAGATAATTTCCAAAAGTATCGCTTCGAGATTTAAAGATCAATTCGATTTCATGAGTAAAAAATAATAATAACTAATTATACAAAATCGACATTTTTTGTTCATTTATTCATTACGCATTGTTGTTACCCGCGATTAAGATTCGAAAACGGTCGAATTGTATAGGTATTTCAAAAGTTGCAGATGATATAGCCAGCATTACCGCACCCATACATAGTTTTTGCATCGCGTTTGATAAACAGGTGTCAAAAACGCGACGACGATCCCGATAGTCATTTATCAACATCGCGGAGAGTTTGTCCTCCGCAGACAATAATGGATATCACATTATAATATTAATATTTAATACGTCGCGTACGCTGCGTACACGCCGTGCGCATACGCCGCGAACTGCACCCTTTTTTCAAAGTTCAGATATAGGAATTGTTTTTCGAACCGTTTGCATAACTATATAATATTATACACTATCTACGACCGCCTGCAGCTGCAGCAGCGTTGGTGGTGTCTGTATGTACGCGTGCGTACAATAAAAATTATTTATCGTACGTTATAAAATAGTTTGTTTTAAATCGAAGGGAACGGCAAATCATAAAGGATTAGGCGTTATAATAATATTCTAACAAGTAACAACCGTTGATCTCACAAAAACTCCAAACGATCGCACAGTGGTAAAATGTGCTCGTACTGCGGCGAATATAACCTTTATTATTGTGTACGCAAATACACAGTCTGTGCGGAATGAAAAATCTATACAAAATAATTGTCGAATGTTTTTGGCTTTATAATTAATCGATTGTATACAAAAAATGCCTACCTAATTATATAACTCCGTGTACATATTATACGTGTATTATATTGTATTATTTTAACGATTACGTCACTATACGACGATTGCGTTGAGCGTAGGTAATAAATAATATTATACCTATATTCCATAATACTTTATAGTACTGTCACTATAGCAGTAGCTTAGAACCTCAGAAACGTATATTAAGTACAAAACTACTAATTAGAACTATTATATTCGCATTAGTTCTATGCTCTACAAGTTTTGTCGCGGACGTCTTTAATCGTTTTTATAGTTCAGGATCCGTCGTTTGTACAGCAGGTAATAACCTATATATTATATTATATTGTTGTTACTTGTTAGCACGAATTCTGCTGCTAAGTGTCATCAGTAAAGCTTTATGAATTTAATCTATCCAACGACCAGTGAAACGATATAGTGTACGACACGTGCAACACTTTCCAGGTCTAAACACGTATCGCGTTTTACGCATATGGAAACGTACACTGCTGTACCTTAATAATTAGAATGTTAACCTTTAACCATTTTAATAATATGTATATATTATATCCCGACGTTGTTTGGAAGTTCATGTGTTCATTATTCTCAGTACGGATGCCCGAGGATGTTATAAAAACGATATAGAACGAACCGGAAAAAGAAAAACGTGTTGTGTGCTCTCTCTCTTTCAAAAGTCATATATATTGTATCAATTTACATTATTTAACATTATAATGAGTATACTATTATGATTTGATGATATTATAATAACATACATAATATAGTATATCCGGTTTTTTCCCCCGTGATTATATCAATTACTAGCAATATTCAGATTACGTCACTGTTTAATGTTATGTTATAATATTAAACCGCCTGCAACACCTGTGAAACTTATGCCAATATTATATAGTTTTTTTTTTACCTAGGAATGAAAGTATAAGTAGCCTATATCTTATACACTATTACTAGAAATATATTTTACACATTATATACTTAGCTGGAATGTGTGGTACATAACGTTATTTATTTTTTAGTATAATATATATGACAGTATGGATATATGGAGCTAAACGGAGACAGACATACCGTCTATGGATCGTAATAGAACTGCAGGTGGGAAATGTATATTAGTTACGTGGTTTAGTCATTCTTAATAAATACCTATGCATATAGGTGCAGCATACTATGTGCAAACGACAAACTTCGAATCGATAAAAAAAAGATTGATATTTATTTTTACAGCGTTAGTATTATATTTTACAAGCGAATTTTTAACCGAAGCCGCCGCCATATTCAAGTCGTAATCGATTTCCGATTTATAACTATATAGAACGTCATATACCAATAGCACAGAATAAAATAAAACTTTAAATACGATTTAAAATTAATTAAATTTATTCCGTGATACTAATAAGATATGATAAATTAATAATAAACGGTGGTGATGGCGTTGATTTGCAGGATGGTTCGACGCAAGTTTAACAGTTCCCGGTTTAGTACAGTAATCTATTTTCGAACTCGGGCGCAACACGCTAATCCAAAAATAATCGCATCCAAAAAAAGGCTACTGATTATTTCGGGACGACTTACGGGCTGAATAGGGAGCGAAAATTAAAACGTACAAGCAGACGCGCCCACATTAGTCGGGGCATATTATTTTGTAATCGCCGACCGATGACCGACTGCTAATTCGATAAAATAGATATATAACTACGTCGGCGATGATATAATGTGCAGACTGCACGCGATGAGAGACTGATGCAGTAATAATATACATATGATTTATACAAAAGTGAACGATGACGGTTTGTGTTCTACCAAGTGCCAATAATATAACCAATATAAAATGTGTAAATACGTATGCGAGGGAAACTATATACACAGTTTTTCTCGAACTCGATAAAACTTCTATACATTTAACAACATAATTATGCACGATGTTTTCGAATACATATATATATATATATGTCACATGTGTTGAATAATAAAAACTTTCAATTAACCAACAATCTAAGTTAGTAAGGTAATACGCGTAATATATTTACAATAATCACTGTAAATGATGAATAGTTTTTATTTTTACATCAATATTAAATAATCTTGATTTGTAACTCATATGTGTTCACCAATTCAAATAAGTACTCAATTATTATACCTACCTATATTAAACTTATTAAGATGTATCAATCATTTAAAATACAGATGTTTTTATAAACTTAATCATAGGTTGATTAAAGTCTTTTTATCCAACACTTCTGACCATATAACGGACTAGCGGTTGCGTTATTGAAACAAACAATTTAGACGGTCATTTAAAACGCAGTTTATATCGATATATGGAACCACATTATTATTATTATTATATTACATCGTATTTTTATCGCTTCTCGCTAAACCGTGGGCGGAAAAAGACAAACAGCGCGTGTAACACATTTTTATGCGCGTACAGTACTGTTAAACGATCGGTTCGATGAGGATAGTATCATTATGTATATATTTTTTTTTTAGGTTGGGTCAAGTATATCGTAGGCATAAAACATAATAGTAATAATAATACAATATAAAAAGTTATGTATACAGTCACACTTAAGGATATACATTGAGCACCCGTTACGCATATTCTATAGATATATAAATAATATAACATGTATAATGCCGTATGGAGAAAATAACGCGACCACGAAAATTACGTCTTAAGGGTCAATATCTGAGTAGAATTTAGAATATACAGAGTTATGCACTTATGCGAATGAATTTTCATTATATTTCGTGGTCATACAAAATAACAGTAGCTATAGGAGGTACGAAACATAATAAATATTATCATTGAAATACAACAATAATATAGCAACTCGAGTTCGATTTAAATAACTTTTTTGAACTAATATCCCATTCTATTGGATCAATGAAAAAGCGAAAAACGTTTTGTTTTTTGTCCCTTGTTGAAATTCATCGTTACTTTCACAAATTACTAGGAAAAGAAAACTTTTAATTAATTTCGAAATGTTTCAAAGGTCTTTATTCAAATTCTTTGACATTTATTTCGAAATTCGACAGAGAAAAAACAAAAGCGTTATAAGAGTAAAGTTAAATTAAATAAAAAAAAAAAAAAATACTTCTTCATATAATAATAATAATAATACGTATTTTATACTATATTATATACACGCGTCCACGTAATATTTTGGACAATACTCGTGAATTCAAACGAAATAATAATTGTTCAGACGTAACTACAAAAAAACCAAAAATTAATAATCAATAATCATTAGAATATATTATTATAAACGACGTATTTCTTTAAAGGTACATGTTTACAACAACAACAAAATCTATTAAGGTGATCGACGTAGAAGATGTGTATCTATACACACACCAACCATCTGTGTACGAGTATTAAACGAGTATATAGGTACTTACACGAAATCATCGATCACGGTGTGCCGATAAATTGTACAAGACTCGTAAGCCTATATATTATTTATACACGAGTGTCCTAAACGTATATTTTACATATACTCGTATTACAGAAGAAACGAGTCATTACAATAATATTATAATATTTTTGTATCGTTCGTTTGCTTCGGTCATTTTCCAATTGGACGATTCGAGTGCAGAATCGGTTTGGTGTAGATGGTGGATCGACAATGACGATGAGTAAATCTACAAGACTTTGGATCTTCGCGGCGTAATATTATCAAGTTAATAAAATACGGCAAGTATACGAGTTATAATACATCTACGTTGTCCGGTAGTTTTACGATGTTATTATTTGAATACGTCGCCGCCCGGCACAGATCCTTGGCCATTAAATTACTAATTATAATGGCATTACAGTGTTGTTGCGATATTACATTATATAGACAACACGGGCGTATTAGTTTGAGGCAGCGTTCGCGATCGTCAACGCGGTATTTTATTTATATAGGTACACTGGTGTACGATCGGTACATGATGATAGGTATACCTCGCGACAGTGTATTAATTACAAGACCTTTGCCGTCATACGGCTAATCGCAATAAACGATAGTACTATTATTATAATACTATCGTTTATTAGGTATCTAAACGTCTTGTGTATAGTAGTGTTGAATCGGGTGTCCCGATCCGAGATCGAAGTATAATATGGTTATAACCGCGTCTGATCCGAAGGCTAACGCGACGACGACGACGTAATAGGAGATAATTAGTGCGTGTATTTTATACTGCCATTGGGTCACACGACTTTTTAATTGCACGGATTTATTATGTTCCACGCGCGACGGACGTACCTACAAGTCGCGAGAGCATATTATTATAATAACCTACCAACAACGACGTGGGATTCGCCGAATTATAATTTCGGCCTACGTTATTATTATATATAGCTACACAGGTTTTTTTTTCGTTGTTTTCGATCAGGGCCTAAAATTGTGTGCAGTAGCAAATTTAAAACTGCATTACTTTTTGTACTTTTAGTGAAGTTATTTTGTTTTTAATTTTATAAATAATGTAGGTATCAAGGACTTTTATAGAAGATTGTCTTATATTGTATTTATTGTAACTAATTATTAATAAATACCCAAAACAATTATGCTACGAAGTTATGTGTGGCATGTGTAGGTACTACTAAGTCTATGTTTAATATTTAAAAATATTTTGGAGTATGGAATTAGGTGTGCAGTAGCAAAATACTCTAATTTTAGGCCCTGTTTTCGTTACGATTGTTTCAAAATCGAATGCAGTCGCTCACGTCACAAAAAACGAGAGTGACACAAACCGCATCAAGAGCCTGCACCGAGTTAAAATCAGTGAAATCTTTATGTTTATTCCACGGTTGGCGTGTGCCGTTTGTTAAACAATGATATTATTATTATAATTATTACAATTTACGCATGTTGGAATATTTTAATAATTAACCAAACAATGCATATCAAAAAACGGGCTGATTTTGTTCCCACGTCATGATTATAATATTATTTTGTTTCTCCATCATAAGAAAACGCGTTGAAGAGTGTAGCGAAAGATGTCTATATATAACGCGTTTCCGCTACGCGCGATGTTATACGTTCCATCAAATTTCTCTTTTTCGAGCCCAGCTTGTCCTCGTCGAAGACGTCAAGTTTTTGAATTATTTGTACGATTTGAATAAATTAAATTAAAATAAGGAACACTTGCTGTCATCATAGATGTATAATATAATACCTATATGATTATGCGCCCTGGGTGTTGGTCTCGGGGACGATCGTCTTGCAGAAAGTCTCGAGACGCAGGACACTTTTGTAAACCTGACGTTTGTTATAACTATAAGTATTTGAAATCTACGATAAATCGCCAGATAGTAAAAACAAAAACCAAAGCGTTTTCTCGTTGAACAACTTAAATGTCCACGCCATAAAACAATATATAGTCCAAGGTGACGAGGTTTTTGACTAAATTCATACTAGCGTTTTTAGATTTCTATTTCAGTCCAAATACTCCTCATTATATATTATTAAATCATTCTAGTTCGTCCTGTCCACCCAGTAAGAAAATATGAAGTCCTTATGGCATATTATGTTATTGCATCAAACGTTGCTCATTTAAATCTTTTACGGTTTTATTTCATGTATTTTCGTAAAGTTATTTTAGAATAGTATACATTTATATCACGTGTGGCATTTTGATATGTACAGTTTTAGTAATGTCAATTTGAACGTTTTGAATCTGATTAGGGACAAAATTAATTACTTTAAAGTAGCTTATCTATTTTGGACTCGTAAACTATGTAGGTCGTGAATATAATATAAACGAGTAATTACGTTCAAATTATATACTTGCAATACTCTTTTTCCGTTTTCCGTTAGTCGTATAAATAATAAATCTGTTGAAATAAAATGAACAATATTTTTATGACATATGACATATAATATATATATATATACTATATATTAAATTTAAGATATTATATGATACGTGATGAAATCTATATGACGCTATGAAACTGGTCAGTATAATACGTTTTCCAACTCGTAAATACGAATAGTAATCCAAATCTGAAATTGATTTCGTTTGCGAAGAAATGGGTAGATATATGGTTCCTACTTCAAAAATGGTAAATTTTATTTTCAAAAACAAACAATAGTAAAAATGAAACGTCAGGAGTAAAATATAACAATTATACTAAAGCCGACCACTATATCAATCCCATGACTATTGGTTTCGAACTTCGAATACAAAATAATACAGTACTTGGTTATAACTACGGATGAAAATGTTTTATTAATCGTTCGACTGTACTGTAAATATAATATTGCAGAGTTCTAGAGAATATCAAACGGTCGGTTATAAAAATAAACAATAATAATATTATGTTAGATTTCGTCTGTTCGTTTCTATTTTATATCATTTATATCGATTAGTTATGACTAGATTATATTATATATTACGAATGAATCATTTCATTCAAAAACGAAATTAATAAACTTATTCCAGTGGATTAGTATTATACTAAGTATTAAGGTTCGTGTTACGCACTACATCGAAACACGATTGAATGTGATGAAATGAATTAGTGAATAAGGTATATTATACTATACATTATTTCCATTATATGTATATATAAGTGTACTGGTTTTCGTATCAACGTTTTTCATGAAACTATTTCGCAATAAAAGTTATATTATATTATTCGGAATAAACGTAGTGTCGTATTCAAAATCATGATAGCTATCGATGATTTTCTTTTCCTTTTCAATTGCCCATTTCTCATGATAGTAATATTATTAAAATTTTCTGAACGAAAAACCTATAATGATTATTTTTGTGCCGATCTAGTCAATTAAGCATTATAATTATTATATACATAAAAAAACACGATTATTGCACGGTTTTTGAATAACTCTGCATTACGAATACCTTTATTAGTGTCGGTGTGGGATGGATTGTGGTTTATAAAGATAATATTGTGTGATGATGGCCTCGTGCAAGTTTCGAAACTGATTCTACGGGAGCAGCAATGAAGTCAACTACAGTAAGTAATATTATAATTCCGTGTTCCGACAACTACATTTCTAGTATTACGTATTGTATGTTTATGATTTTGGTGATAAGTATAATAACACGTACGAGTTGTTTCTACCCTTTTTAATGTGTACGTTATGGTTAATATTATTATAAGATGTTTTATAATTTATGAGGTATAAAATGTGCAGAATATTTTAATTAAATATGTATACGATAATTGAACCACGCTCTACAATGATAACGATAATGAGGACGACGATGGGTAGAAGATATCGGATAAACTAGCTAACACAAAAAACTTGGTCAAAAGAAGTGATAAATGATCCACTTTCTAGATTTTTAGTTATATGGTTGACTACTCCTAAATCGCTTCAACAAAATAAGAAATTAAAAGTATATTGTTTACTGTTGTAGTTTTAAATGGTATTTAATAATGTGATAATTATTGATATCAATTTATACTTTGATCATTAACATTATAGACAATACCTTGAATAAAAAAAAATAAAGTGCTGCATAATACGCTAATTGAATTTCCCAAAAAAGAAAATTAACTTGGTAGTAAATTATATAGTACCTACCTATATAATAAAAATAACGAAAATCGATAATCCTATGTTAGGAACACAATAATAATTATTCTTTTTAATTTCAATCTGTATGCAGTATTTTGTGATATATTTTTATGACAAGTTAATTATAATTATATTATATAAAATTTACCTATACTGATTAAAATTTCAGGAAATAGCAGTGAGTATATGTATAGGTACATCGTTTTTTAAACTTAAAGAATATATTATACTCTATATTATAGAATATAATATAATATATAAATATTTTTCTACGAATATCAGTATTTCTTATTTAAAATTTAAAAATAATAATAATAAACATTATTCCTCGGGTTATATAGTTTGAATAACGATAATAGAATCATTATGTATATTAAGTACTATTTATAATAAATAACTTAGTCAATGATTCTGGGTACGAAAACTAAAATTGAATTATTGGATTTAAATAATATCTGATTTTAACACACACACCTGACATACTCATTCATATTTTATGTATGTAATCACGCGAAAAACGTGAACTATAGCTGTTTGGTTTAACTGAGAAGGAGAGAGGGGATACGAAAACCAATAAATCGCTCGGAAGAACGATATATAAACGAATAAACGAAATTAAAAAAAAAAAATAAATAAATAAATACTATTCGCGTACTCTCGCCTTGAGCGTAAAACGTTTTTTTGGTTATTACTATTTTGTTTTTTCCTCTCCACACGCACAATTACGTTCGTATAATGCACTAATGCGGTTTCATTAAAATCTTTTCTCGTTTCATTTCATTTTGTCTCGGCACAACAACCGTTTCATGCACAGCTCGGCGCAACACGTGAGCCCAAGACAGTGCGGTGGTTGTCCGGAAATCGATATATTATTACATTATATTTTATATTGTTTGCAAGGCAATTGTTTGAAAATGTGACTGCTGCGCTGTACTATACTATATTATATAGTATCATTATAATATATATTATGTAATGTGCGTATGCATGTAAGAGTATATATATGACCAAAGCAATAATAATAATTAATTGATTTAGTGATGCATTTCAAAAACTAATTTTTGATAAAGTGGAAGTTTTAATTAAACCAAACGCAGACGGAAATATTTCTTTGAACTACTTTCGAGTGTACGTCCATTATTATTGCGAGTTTCGTAAGTTTAATATACTCTGAGAAGCGGAAATGAAACATCCGTATAAATTATATCTATAAAAAAATAAAAATAATATTAAAAAAATTCATGAAAGTGTGAGCTGTGGTCCATGAAAACATTTCCGGTTATGTATATCTATGTAATATAAGCGCGCATAAAATATCTGCTGTATAGGTATATATTTTTTGTTTATGGTTTTTTATTTATATTACTACACGTACTTGCACTTCGTGACAAATATTAAATAAAAATGTAATACATTTTTATTTTATTGTATGAATAAAAAGTACAAACGAAAACTATAAAAAGAACGTTAGTTTATATTTGTTTCTTTTTTAACGTAAACTATATTATAAGGATCAAACAAATCGTGAAGACGTTATATACAATATACAAAAAAGTACTAATTATTTTTCTAATCCAGATGGATGTCTGATTGCTTCGCATATATTGGAGAATATTCATTTATAGTAACTAAATATATATAAATATATAAATAAATATATAGGTACAGATAGCGCACCATATATTTTTTCACGTTAAACTAAGATAAACATAATATGACATATTAATTTTCTTTTTGAATATTGAAAAATAAGATAGGTACATATTATGCATAATCATTATCTTAAGATTTCCTAATTATTTGTTACAAAATTTAAACTACTTAAATACTTAAATACTCAACGACAAATAAATGTCAGTGATATTTTTTTTCTAAATACTTATACGTATTATTATTTTTTATTCTAGAATTATTTAAAGACTTTAAGGATTATCTGACAATATTCTTTAAACCTCGTTTCATTTGTTTATTTGGCCATATGGCTAGATTCTACATATAGGGTTCCCTAGGGTTCCGCAAAACTAAAGTGCTTTTTTTTTTCAAAATGTTTAAGAAAATTACTTAAAAAAATCTAACTTAAGATTAGTAGCGACTAGCTGGAAAAAATGTTCTACGTGTTAAACTATTGAAACAAAGTACAGAGTTTAATTATCGAGATGTAATAACTTATTATTGAAAGCTTAAGTAGCTAAAAATCTAAAAAAAAAAAAACGTAAGGGTTCCACGATTAAAGTGAATATAAAAAAGGGTTCCACGGACAAAAAAGTTTAAGAAACTATGGGCTAGAATATTGCCTAAATTTGAGCGAAACCTGTGACTTTCAAAAACTAAACACTGCAGCCTTCAATATATTAATGTAATTTATATTATGCCATTATGGTACGAAAAAAAAACTTAAATCGGTGAGATACCGCCTACAGCAAGCCCAACCTCACTCGAGATAAATACATTTAGACTGTTTACAAACGGTAATGTACTAATATAATATATTGTCCGCTATATAATATTATAATCATAATATTACTACCATAATAATAACGACTTACCCGCGATCCAGATCAGAGACGACCGCGGAACATATCATACAATAAATATTATTAGGTAAAATAACTATAATCAAATTCTCGAAACACGTTGTGGCTGTTATAGGTATATTCTTGACGAAAATACTGTATACTATAACGAAAACGATAACGCGTGGTGAATCGGACATCGATCGGCGACGGACTGGCACAAGTTCGTCGAACGAATCGAATCGGTGTTGCGAGTCCTCCGCTTCTGACTAACCGGTGGGAGGTCTGCACGGTGTGTATGTATGTACACACTACACATACACTAGTTGGTGGATGGAAGGGAGAGACGTAGGAGCATATAGTTTTGCTGGTCGGTTGTCTGCGTCTTGTCAACGCGTGTATATTATACTTATACAAATATACAGCGCGTTTGTAGTCTATATTATATCTGTGATCTATCTAGTCCTTAGCCTAACCCTATAGTGCGTAAGTTTATCTCTGATTTGTTTGTCTAATGCAATCTTTAATCGGTCCTAAACGAACCCAGCGCGATACCGCCGCCGCCCCGTTCAAACTTCTAGCTCATTCCGGATGATAATAAATGTAATGGTTTTTTCGTCCTAGCGTAATCCTTATCGCTGTCGTCGTCGAGTTGGTATTTATTATATGCTTAAACGCGACCCTACCCAAAACGTCAATATTATTTATTTGTTTATTTTTTTTTCATCAAACTGGCCTGACATAAATTGAAATATCTGTTCGAAATAAAAATTCTGATAAATCGACCGGAATCTCTTTATTACCCGATATGATATTAGTTCCTAATAGTCTCCAGATTTTAGTGATACAGATACAGATAGGTACAGATTACTGAACGATAACAAAATCGAGGCCGATTCCGAAAACATTCACGCATTTTGAACGGTATAAAATTTTATTATATAGGTTATGTAAACAGAAAAAACGCTTTTTATTTTTATTGCTATTTGATAATAAAATATAATCTCGAATTAAATTACACACATACTACTGCACATCGCGATTAACTACAAGCTAAGGTGTGCCTTGATAGTATAATATTTTTTGTATTATATTATTTTACGAAACGTCCCCCGAATCCAGATAGACAAAATAACTAAAATTGCACAATTCGTAAGCAATTGTACAACTTTTGTTTGTAATAACAATAACAATAATAACTAGCTCACTGTATTTGTTTGTCAATGACATTGAGTGTGTATAAATTATAGGTACCTATAAATACGAGTATCTACTAAATCGAATAATATTACATATTAAAATGATGTATTTTCTATTGCCCTTTCCTCCCACCCATACAACCATATCGTTTACGAATCGAATACGATGATCTCTATACATAGTTGCGTGGTAACATATTATACACTTATGGATGTGATAACGTACTAAGGTTATACATATTATGCCGGGGATTGCGTTTAGTTGATATAAGTGGAGTACTATCGGGAAGAGAACACCGGCCGATCAGATTGTCGGTCGTTGCAGTGGAATGCGTCCCGAATGTTGTTGTATTGTGTAACAACCCCCTTTTATAATATACTATATTATATTATATTGTGTGTACGCGGCAGAGGGCGCGGGTCCTTGGCAAGGTCGCGAGGACGCACGGGTTCTCTCACCCATTGTAAATCACAATGCGCATTGCGTATATAGTATACGGGTGTAAAACGGTTATTTAAAAAGACACGAGAAAACCGCATTCAAAATAATAATTGTTCTCACGACCTGAAAAAATGGAATAGGAACCCTTTTATTTTACAACTGACACTTAGAGCTCTGCAGACTTTAAGTATTCCTATACAGTATACATCATATTAGGTACTGAATTCTGTAAACACTGTAAAATATTTTTCCAAAGGCGTTATTATAAACGTAATATAAATAAATCATCGAATGCAATAATAAAATATTATAATTTAATTTGACTGCAGAATTATGTCAGAACGACGAGTCACTTGAAGACGTATAATGAACCGGCTGGTGATAGTTGGGTTAAGTTAGCCTACAATTCTATCATCTAAACAAATATTCTTATCAGGATGACACACTAGTGTATGTTATCTCCGTCTTACATGCATAATAATATTGCAAATTTTGCATTCAGTTATTAATTTTCATATTAGAGAGAATTTACCTAGCTATTATAAAAATTAAAGGTTAAAACATTAGGTATATATCGGTTGATTTTTTTCGATATTTTTGAGCAAGATAATATTATGAGTATGTAAAATATTACAAATTGAAAATGCTCTTATCTAACTTAAGAAATAACAAATAAAAAAATAAAACAACTCTACGACATTGATAATATTCTAGCCTTTAATTTTGATGATAGGGTAAATTCCTTTTAATATTAAAGCTAATAAAACATAGTGTGTTCTACTTAATGGAAATTTACTCTGTACAATGTAGTATGAATGTAAAATGGAGACAACATATTATGCAAGTGTGCCATATTCTTATAATAACATTTATATTATTAAGTAGGTACTACAATTAGACATAATACAAGATTTGTTTGATATACCTACTTTGATATTGTAACTATTGTTACGAGTTATTAATACATCAAAGTATATCATAAAGTCTAAGAACTCAGAAATTACTATCATTCAAATTTTGATTGAGGTGCATTAACATTTTTCCAAAGTCGCATCTGCTCAATAGTTTATAATAAAAAAAGAGTTATAGTTCTCGTTTGAAAAAATAAGTCTTATGCAGTTATAAGATAAGCCATACAGGACATTTCTTGAATAGTATAAAAATTCAGTTATTTCAAAATATGATCTCTAAGTATTTACATATGTATTCAGGGTTGGATCAGGGGAGGGCTAGGGGGCTACAGTTCCGGGCCGAAAGTTGAAAAAGGCACAATGTGTCAACTTTTTTTTTTTATATATATAAATGGCATAAAATAAATAAAACATTAATATAATAATATAAATACTATACTACAATATAAAAATATACTATACTTATTTTAATTAATATTTATTAAAAATTACTAGATCTGAATAAAAAAATGAAATTGTTTTGGGTGAAAGGACCTCGAAAAATGTAATAATCTCTTTATTCTATGACCATAATCCAGCCATGCAGGGTGTACCTATTGGTAAAAATTTACAGGAACTATGGAAACAAAATCCATAATATAAAATCTTATACATAACAACGAAGCGTTATAAAGATTGGTCCTGCGGTTTAAAACGAAAATGGGGTGGGGTGATATGAGCTATTATTATTAACTTACACATATTTAAATCAAAAAACAATAAAAAAAAAAAACATTAAGGGCACATACCACTAATGTACTACATTGTAATGCATCGAAGACGATAATATTAAATTTATACCTATTTGCCAATAAACGTTATAATGGTTATGCGAAGCCGTAATAAATATAATTTAATATAAACACTCTCCGGTTACCTGTAACATAGTTATCAGCACGTGCGTGCATTATAATTATTATTTTTTTGTCTACCCCGACGATCATTCGGTCCCCGTTTGTTGCACACTTCGCGCATTACAATCACGATAGCGGTCGTATGTTATAATAATTGTAGTATTCACTTTGCAGTGGACGCGACATATGATATATACAGAGTGATCCGCTTGACGTGCTTCATTCAATAAGTTAAGTCTAATTGGTCGATGCTTCACGCTTTTTTTAAAAAAAAAGTGTTTGGGTACTCGTATAGCTATTACACAGTTTAATATAATATTGTGTGGTCTAGAGTGTTAACAATGTACCTATACTCTATAGGTATATTTAGTAATGTGTATAATCAATACGTATGGAACAAAATCTAATCTATCTATATCGATTAGTATAATTAGCTAAAAGTTATTATATTTTATTGAATTATAATTGCGTATTTGTTGTGTATATGTAGAATGTTTTCTAAATAAAAATGTAAATTGTAAAATTGAACGAGTATTTATTTTTATTTACTTATGAGCTCTCAAAGTTGTTCAAAAATAAATTGAAAGATACAACAACGATAGCTTGCACCATTCACGTTATTCGTTTTCTTATTCAATATTTAATGATCAAGCGGTCAAAAACAAAAAAAAAAATGTATTCAACGTCAACACTTTAAGAACGAATTTTTGGGGGTATATTTAATAAACCACTGTTTAAAAATCAAATTGGTTAGCAAACATTTAGCGTTTTCAGTTAACAATTATTATCATAAAAGTGATAGATATAAACATTTGCACAAAATGAAATAACAATTATAATGTAATCCAACTGTGAGAAAACTAGTGTAGATTACGCCAGTTGAATGGACCACCCTGTACACAAATACATGTGTAATATATATATTATATTAAATTATATGCAGTGGACGAGTTTTAAAAATAAACGAGCAACAGGCTGACATCAATATTTTTCTTTTTATATAAACTCGCACGGCAACCGTTGCGTTTCGAACGGTTAATACTGTATTGTCATTTAATTATATAATTATAATTATTTTATTGTTCACCGCGACGATGCGACGCAACGCAAAACACAAAAAAAACACACACACACTCGGGTTAAACTGTCTTATTTGTAGTTAAGAACCGAGGCCACTACGGCAGACGAAAAAACGGCGAGCGTGGAAGCGTTTCGAGAGACGAAAAAAAATCTTGTATAAGAAACTAGATGACATTCGATAATTTCGAGGCGTTTTAATGATTGTCCTAATAAATTATTATTATATAGTATATACCTTCTGTTATTACTTATATACTATGATGTTCGATGTCGAGTAACAATAATAATGAATCGATTACGGCAAGGTCAGATTCAGATACTTTTGCACCCCGGGGAAGATATTTTCCCCGTTTTTCAAATACAGACAAACATGTGTATATAATATATGTACATAAATATATAAACACCGAATGAACTAAATTTCGCTTAAAAATAATTATAGAACTAATATTTTATTAATATTATTGCTGAACACATAAATGATTATTGATTTCCATACGCGATACCATATTATTACGCTATTGTACTGCAGCAGTTCATCGATTATTTTCGCAACAATCGGCTAGCATATAATATAAAATCTATATTATTTGACACAATAAGAATGTAAGCTATATTTAAACAAAATATAATTTGTGAACAAAAAGTATAAAATATTTCATGAGAGAAGCCATAGGTATCATTTTAAAATCTAACATAAAAATATACAAAATTTGCATTATTTTTTGTAAAAGTTCGTGAAACCATTTTCTTTCAAGAGCCTTATAGGACTATATTTATGACGGCTATTGTAAATTTGTATTTTGTAAAAGAAGCCAAATGAGACTATGAGAGTTGATACCTTAGATGATTTGTATGAAAAGCTGTAAGGTAATACATCAAGTAGTTGTATAGTATATTTTATAAAAACATTTGGTTCTTTCGTTTATTGTTATACATTTTAAATTTGTACCTATGTATTATGTTTATTTATGTATAAATTTGTTTCCCTTATCAATATTAATTTTTTTTGTGTTTGTTTTTCTCTTAAAATAAATGTTGAGATCACTATATTTATTTTTATTAAAATTTCATTGAATAATAAGAAAATGGTGTATAAATGTAAAAAAATACACACAATTCATTTTGCCATTCATTTCAAGGAATTTTTTTAATTTTATTTAGATTTGGTCTTTTGTATAAGCTCTCTAACTCTGAAGTTTGTCTAAATTGGCTTGAGTAGATATTTGCACACGATAAGTTTTATATTAATAATTTAAATGATGTGTTTATTGCATATAGTAGACTAAACTGGGTAAAGTGTACACGATTATATTATAGAGATAGTTTTTTAATAGTTAGTACAAATTTAAAGGGTGAATATTATACTTGTATGTTAAAAAAAGAATAAAAAAAAAAAATATGACAGACTTCTATATTATATTAGCGGGAATAATAGCTATACGAAACGATAACATGTGTAGGGTTGTCGGTTAGAAGAAAAGCGTTAGAAACCGATTTACAACATGTATGAGTAAGTATATAATATGTTTACATTTTATTACGTACCTACACCAAAGACGTAACTTGAACCTATATTATAATGGACCCGGTGAGGTACATATAAACGCGGCGCGGCGTTATTGTAGTGTCGTGCCGAAGACGAAAACATTGCGCGCACGTCATTCGTGGCGTCATTGGGTGGGATATCGTATCATACCCATACCTATAGTAATATATATTTGTGTCTATACCTTCTGCCGTGGTCCATATTATTTTTATTTTAGCCCCCAGATCAGTATCTTTAGTAGTGGATCTCCCAAAGACCGGACATGGCGCCAGTATAACATTTCTATAATGTAGCAATAACTGATAGTGGCGGGGACTGGCCAATAATATACCGAAGGTCCGAGGTTGACAAACGCAGCCCTCCTTTATTTTACAGCTCCCTAGTACAAGAGAATATTTTTCGACAACTCTGACCCGACTCTAATATTTTATAATAATAAGCAAACAATGGAAATACCTATATACCACCATCGGGGGGTCACGGCATTGTCTCGGGCCGCTTGCGATCGTTTCTCGAATGGAATGGTCAGATTTATATCATTATATCAGATAGACGTCCATCGCACTTCGAATGTAGAGCGCATTCAAATGTGCGATAGATATTGTTGAGAAATTATGTTTTAAATATAAACGGTATTAAGAAAAATGGAATAATATATGAAAAATAATAATATACACTGTTGCAGGTTTTGCAGTATCTATTTGTTATTGTTTCGAGTGATGCAGGAAATTTATACTGTACTCATACAGACTTACAGTAGGTATATACTATATATGTATAAACGTGCTACAATGGTATTTTGTTATAGCGCCATTGTGGTTTCTCCTTTTTTTTTATAATAATTGCTATGATTGTAATTATAACGTAAGTTATATGTAGATAGGTACAACTATATATTATATTAAGCACTTATGTAATAATATAATTAATTATATTATGTACATTTTATGGAAAATATGATGAGATGATTTAAAAAAACACATTGCAGTAGGTACTCGAATAAAAGGAATTATTATTTCATTTGTAGATAATCTATTATATGTATCAAACCTCTATTGTGGATATGCTCAAAATAAACAGTATTTTTATTCGATTAGGAAATCACAGATCTTGAATGTTTTTAAAGAATTAAAAAAACGCCGTTTATGACATCCTAATATAATACTGTGCAATTCAAATTCTATTACACATGCCGGAGGAATGGCTTATTATACTATGAAGTCTTAAGTCCACGATATCGGATGACGTTTAATGACATCTAGCCGGATTAGCTTTAACTGATATTCTATACTGTTACATATATATTTCCCTTGATAATAATATTATAAACTGTAATATCATACATTAACATCATACGAGGATGGAAAATTAAGTGTGGTACACGGGTGTGCACTGTGTATGCTTTTAGTCTTTTTCACATATCATGAAATTAATACTATATAGCAAAGATCATTTTTTCAAACAAGCCTGACAGTGAATCAAGTTTTTCGCACGGTTAAATCTAGTTCAATATATAATACATTAGTGACGTTAAAAAGACTGCAATAATACGTATTTGAACATCAAACAAAACACTTCGTTTTACTCAAAATAATTATTTAGTTTTTTAAACGAGTAAATATTACCGGAAAAATTCAATCAAATAATAATACTCGGCATTGATGATGAGTGTATGTGTTATTATTTTTGCATATATCATCCGAAATGACTCACTAAGTTAATCATGTTTATTCCAAAACCAGTTTCGTGCACAAATAACATATGATGTTATAATATTATAGTATATAAAGCACATAAAATCTATACTACACCCAACATACTTCGCGACGATTAATGAAACATTATTCAAATGACTACGCGTGATATAAATTATTCATACCTACTTTTTTGCAGCTTATGACCTACCTAGTATAGTATAGTTATGGGTACTGTAGTCAAGTATATCACAGTAGTTTACGTTTATTTCTAATTTTTATTAAATGTAAGATAATTTTTAAATTTTTTGATTGATTATAAAGTTAAGTAAGATTAATAATTACTTACCTCAAAAAACGAAATTTAAAAAAATAATTACTAGAATACATACATTATAGTAATTATTATTATCTTATTTTTGTTTGTTTTATTATTTGAAATATACAATCCCTACAAATTAGCATAATAATGTAATGATGCTGTAAGATTAGATACGAGTATCGTGAGTAAGAAACTATAGCGAGGTTAGATTGAGGTTAAGTGACACTCTATATAACCGAGTAAAATAATAATTTGTGAAATATATTTTATCATTTTAACTTAGCTAAATGAATATATTATTATTTATAGTAGCGATGGAGTAAAATACTATATATACACAGTACAAAGTACCTATCTATTAGTATCTATACATTATTTATTTAATTAATTGAAGTCTAAATTGCAGTTTTGTTTTATCGGTTCTATTAAATGCTCGAATAATAAACAAAACGAGATTCTCGCCTTTCAATCAATTTGTTTATATTACTGTATAGGTATGTGTAATTTATCATTAAACCGTAATCTAAAAAAATCTCAATAAAAGTGAAAAAGTAATACTCAGTGTTATAATAATTAGTATAGAGTAGCTATTAATAAAAACCTAACCTTTTTTTTTGTATGTGATCTCCGTATAATCACTTGAGGGGAACCTTTCCTTGCGGTAATCCTACCCCCAGCTATTATATACCTAGTTACATGAGTATTATTTTAAATATAATGGATTACGAAAACTTCTAGAAACATTTCCTTAAAACATGGTTATTTTATACAGTGGGTATGACTAAGTGTCTACTACTTCGTCATCACTTATTGGTTATCATAATATTACATAAGGAGGTGTTATTAGAAAATGAAAAACGTTGTGTACTTACAATAATACTGCAGAGAATATAAATCGTAGAATAATGTATAAACCTATATATATTTGAATATTTTTATATTAGACTCATTTTTAATAATTAGAGAGTATTTTTCCAGGAATTCCACTTAATAATTATTTTAATTTCTAGAAAAGCTTTGTTTTTAATTAAAATGACAATAAACATTGACAAATCATTTTAATACACTATAATATTATAATATGGACTGTATGACTATATGACAAATTATATAGTTTGGACTTTTTTGTTAATGGTGATAATATAATATTATTTACTTTTAAAAATTGTATTAAATAACAACATCGCGTTTATCATAAGTATTATATTAATACTGTTTTAATGAATATTTTGTGAGCTCTACAATAATAGTATAAGCATAAATACTGCGTCCATATATACATAGATATTGTACATGTAACATAAACATGCAGAGTGATGTCCAAATCCCCAAAGGGATTAATGTGAAACTTTTTGTTTAATATTAAAATTTCCTTCTCATTAATTTATAAAATATGTAATATATTAGGTATGTAGAATTGCATATTTTGAGAAATGAATGTATGATATAAAAGTATATAGGTATATATATATATAAAATAATATATGTTTAAAAGTTTCACAAAACGTTGTTTTTTTTGTGTATGAATTAATAAGGTTTGATCAATACCTACTAATTATTTAATTATATTTATTAATGTTCTAGAGTAAAAATGTATGAATGATATAAACTCGTCGATTTCGCAAAAAAGATGCACACTAAAATAAATGCATTCTTCATTATAACATCTATTACTTATTAGATATATCTTTTTTAATCATTTCTATTATAGGAACGAATTAATGTGAAAAATTAACATATCTGTATAAATAATTTATAGGCACTGTTGTATATACTATACAATATATTTTACATTTTTACGTGAATAAGATGGTATAGAATACATAAGGTATTTTAATAATAAAAAATAAATGCGTTTTTTAACACTGTACAGAGAATTCAATCTAGAATATACATATACAATATTTATGTATAATAATACGTATACACTATACAATATTATACCTACATACACAAGTACTTGCACGCGGATATTGCATAGTATCCGATATTTAATTAATTTATTCCACCTTAACATATATTATGAACTAATTCATTTACGTTATTAATATTTTTCACGTATTGCGATGAAAAAAAATTTATATTCAAACTTCAGAGCGAGAGATAAAAATAATCAATAACTACGACAAACCCGCTAGCAATCGATATTGGCAATTTACGATAAAGCATAATGCATTTTTAAAAACACATGAAAACAAAATAAACATAAGTAACAAAAATGGACAGGTTAGACAGCCACCTATAGATAAATTTAATATTATAGCCAGCAGTCGATATATACGAAGAATGCTATCAATTTACCACAAATAAATGATAATAATTTTTTTTATTACTATTATTACGTAGGTACCTGGATTGTAGTACACAAATATTTTGATGGCGAAATTGAATGTCATAATATTCATAAATACATTTTGCGCGTAAGATTTGAGAAAAACACGAATTCATTACTATATTACAACGATATTAGGCAAAAATTACAGCAACGATTTTCAATCTACATACTATATTATTATATATTTTAATATTACTATATTATTATTATTTATATTTATTAGGTACTTACTTAGTATAATTATTTCGTGGATTTGCAGGTAAACATTATTTTTTTCTGCCAGAAAAGGTAAAATAATTACAGATAGATATTATAATGATTATAGTAAGTACTCTTAACCATAGTTTATAACTTTTTAAAATTCAAAAATAAAATACAATTAGTTTGTCGAAAGCCTATTATGTACCTAGTTACATGTGGGATCAAAACTACATAACAAATACCGTTTGTGTATCAATAGACAATACTTGTATAATATTTTATTGCTATACCATTTCGAATCCGTTCAAAAAAATTTTAAACAGTTTTAATCATAATGAATTGTCTCCACAGAAATAAAATTACAATAATTATTATGATAAACCGTAAATCGTGATAGGTATAATTAACCTATAGTATTTGATATTTTATGAAATATTAAATGGGTTTGTAATCTTAAAACTAAACCAATGGCTCATAATCACAATTGTAGAACATTGCATTGATGTTATTTTATATGATACTCGAGAAAGTTAAGCACAGACAGCAAAATCAAAATAATGCTGACCCAAATGCAAAACGAAATAGACGATAGTTATTAAATTTACTTAAAAAATAAACTGTACATGGTAGATGAATCATGGTCATTTATAGTGTTAAAATTTCAAGCTGAACAGGTCCTATTTTATACATGAATAATATCAGATTTTTAAACTAAAAGTAAATAAATAAGTAATTTGCTAATAAAAAATAATATTAATAATAATAATAATTTTGATTCTCGTTTTACATTTTATATTATTAATTATAATTTTAAATCTGTATTAAATTATATGATTTTAATTTCTATAAAATGTATTTTGTTAAAATATGTGGGTATAAAATACATATGATACCTATATCCAAAAAGAAAATGCTAGTTCATTTTTATTATTTTCTAATGGTAATGGTAGGTAATACAATAATGAGTAATTTTTCAATGTATTCATGACACAGTTTTATATAAGTACTCGTAGATATTCTATGACAATAATAGTATACTAGTATAAACGTATAGTTATAGAATCACAAATTCTAGTTCACAAATTATTACTTTAAATCAAATTTGTTTTGCTAATGTTTTACAGATAGGTTAGCTAAAAATAATGTATCGTAGTACAAGAAATATGATCTAAAAAGGTTAAATGTGTTTTTTTATTTCATGAAAAAATCTTTGACGTTATATAAAAATATTTGCACAGAATTTTTGTTCATTGGATATTATTTTATAATAATTTTTAGTTACACTTTGGAGTATATACATTAAAACAATTGTTATTAAATGTATACTACCTTATAGTTTATACCCACGGGTAATACTTTTATTTATGTCCTTTTATTTGATTAAAACGATTAATTTTTTGATTTTAAATAAAGTACTAAAATTAGAATTTTTTTTTTGAATAATATATCATAACATCAAGGTATTTAATTTATTTTTAAAGTTACTAATCTAACCTAAGGCGATAGAAAATCAACAGCCCGTGAGACAGCAAGAGAGAATTAATACTACAATTTAACAAGTCTATTGAAGCTGAATTTCTCACCGGAATACTATACGCCGAATATAATTTGAAATAAACGTAAAGGAAAAATAATAATAAGCGTCATCGAGTTTGATTATAGTATTCAAATGGGAAACTTATAAATTATTGTTTACTACCGTCGTCTGAGAATGATCGGCATTCGTGGTTGTGACATTTTATCATCCGCATGCGGATTAAACACGTATAGCACTATTACGTAAAATGTGTTCAAGCAAATAAATCTTCGAGAACTTACATTATAATAATAATATAAACGGATTAATAAAATATAACCATACGTTTCTTAGAAAAACGAATTAATTACCTATACTATTAATATATCTACCTCATATATGGGGGACAATTGGTGGTCGAGTAGCTTACAAGGCTGAGTATGGTCCAGTGCAGGATAATAATAAATTTTATTAATATGATACACACATAATAATATTTAAATATCAACAATTTCACTAAATTTCTCAAGTTTTTATACTTAACGAGTAGGTATGAAATAAAAAAATGGAGTACTTAGTAAAATAAACTAGACCGAGAAGCTAAAGGGTTCTCTGTGTTTACTCTGTAGTTTATAGCCAAAAACAATATCAAATGGAAACATTTTAATATTTAACTTTGTTATTTTATAATTAAAAATCATACTTTTTAATACCTAAATATAAAAATGTAAACAGTTATTGTTTTATAATTTGGTGGTAACATAGTATATTAGAAATTGTAAAATATTGTAATGAATTCGTAGTTACCTATTATGGTTCACAAATGTTATTACTTATAAGTAATAAGTAATAACTTTAAACTTATGTGTATATGTCAAGGATAAAATATAAAATCGTTGATGATATAAAAACAGAATTGTATTATTTTCTATTTCAGATGTGATTGTAGGAGGGGAAGGGTGGTTTTTTTTTTATTGAAAATCGAGTAAGGTGACTAATAGTATAGGCATAATAAACCGTGACTGACCTGCAATTTTTTTCTCCCTCAATTTGTTCCAAAAAGTTTCCGACCGGCCAACTTTCCATTGTTTTTCGAATTTAACGCTCACACTACGGAAAAACTTGAAACCGAACTTATCGCCGGCGCCGGCCATAACATTCGGTGCTCGATCGCGTCCGGCACGCCGTGCCGTTGCAGGTGGTCCGCGGACGGTTGTCGCTCAAACGTTTCTACATTATTATCTTTAGCAAGCGCGCTGCGACTCCTATCGCTGCACGCGCAGCCGTAACGCCCACCGTCGCCGCCGCAACAACGGTTCAAAATCCATTCACGCCGAATCCTATACGGAAACAAAATTACTCACCGCAATCCGGGTACGAATAATTTTAATTTTTCTATCGAAATTTAATAAACAGATTATCGAATCGCTACCATATTATACCATTATATAACTATATCTTTAACAGTTAACGCGACAATTTAAAAAAAATGATACCTATAATAAACCTATGAAAAAAATTGTGCCTGTCTCGCAATAGCAACAATTAACGCTAAAAAAATATACAGCACACAGATAATAACGCTAAACGCTACTGAATACCATTATTATCTGTGTATAAAATAGTATAATATATAGTAATATAATATAGCACTATATAGTCGTTTGCGCATATTTACCTATTTTGTTCGTCTAATCATCAGTTGAGTAAACACAGACGTTTGGAATCTCTTATTCAAACAAATTCGTAAATGTATAATGAAATATTATGGTATAGGTACAGGTATATCGATTGTTTTTAATTTACTAACGCCAAAATATTATAATATATGTATAATCTCTTGTATAATAAAATTATATTACTGTGGACAATTTTAGGTGTAACTCTATAAAGTAGGTACATAACTTTTATCAAAACATTTAAAATTATTACACAACAATCTATACCTCGAAAATATATAATATTAAGTATATCCGTTTCAATACTGTAATCAAATAATAAAGAGTACAAATAATCATTTTAGGTACAACATTTAGTAAAATCATAAAGTTTATTAATGCACGAACTTTAAACATTCTCAATGTTTTGTAGTTATACCCTATATACGTCCTAACCTATATAATTTATAAAAATCATATTTATTGATGATTCATCTAAAATCACTGTTTTTTATTCGAATATAGTTAAAACTCATTTAGATGGTTATGTTTCCCCTTCGAAATATTTTTGTATTTTGTTGAACACCTTGTTAATATACGCTTAAACACTTTTATATGAATGAAAAAAGTTATCTTAAAATCATTATTACATAAATAAACGATACATTATATATATTTAAAATATGATAAAATATGAAAATGTGAAAATTTAAATCTGATAGGTATTTATCAATAATCACAATAAAAAATAATAGTTGATATGATTATTGTGAACTTTTAAAACAAATCATTCATAACACCATATAAAAATATAAGTATACAATGAAGACAACACTTAAAAATAAATATTTTTGAAAAGGGTATTGTTTAAAGGTTGTTCTGAACGTAGCATGAATGATACCTTATATCAAAATTTTGATATTTTTTTCATGCTAAATACCTACTTATTTGATTTGATATTTTTGAAAATATTAAGGCACAAACGTATACAACAATGTTTGTCCAACCTTTTTTGAATTTAGAAACGTGTTACGTGAACTATCCATATCATATTTGATATCTACATATTTGATTATGTTGTTGTTTGTTTTTTTTTCAATCCAATGTTTGTTTTTATTATCAGTATATTTTTCTTTTAGAAATATAGTACTTATTTCATTGTTGTTATTTTAATTTTCAACAATAAGCATTTCATTTCAATTTTTTATTAGAGATGTAGTACCTACCTACGATCTAAATAATGTATATTATTTATTATTTAGTAATTAAAAATTCTGATAAGACTATCTCATTATTGTTATTGAAAAATAAACGGTATGTCACGTGAACGATATTGATTATAGGTTTGGTTAGTTATGCCCATATACCTACCTATCCTTTATCGAGATTATACTTAGCAGCTGCAGCTGGAATTATACATTTTTCAAATCTCCATAAAATATACTATTTATTATTATAATTTATAATATTTACATTTATGTATTCCAAATTTTAAATACTCATCAAATATCAAAAAAATAAAATGGATCTCAGTAGCTATAATTTTCAATACTTCGCAATTGACAATATTATATGATTGGCATTAAATAGATAACAAATAAATATAATATAAGAAAAAAATGTATTGTTTAATTTTAATTGATAAAAACTTAAATATGTAGACTATATACGTTCTATAGAATCTATAGTATAGACCATATAACGACACCACATTTTATATAAGCCTAGGCGCTGTATTGATATAACATCCATATGATATAACATGTACGTGTAGTTATACCTTTAATATGCACGCGCATTAAAATCAAATTCCACCAGCCTAAAACTGTACAAGAAAATTGATAAAATATAAATACCTGGACGGCAGTAACGCAATAACAATATTATTATTGTTTCGTCTTATATAATGATTATCGTATCAGTAGTTAATATTATAATATAGGCAGGTATTTACTTATAAAAATTATGTTGCTAATCGGTCAGCGTCACGTTACAACGTATAAGCCGTAATAGTCGTCCACAGATCGCGATAATAAACGTATCGAGGCGTCTAATAGCCTAGCAATTTTAATTCAGCGTCGTCTAGGTGTAACCCATATACAGTTGCAGTTTGTTACTATATCACAGTTTGGAACATAACGAGTGAATAATCATAATAATAAAGCTTACCTTCTAAATAACGTTCTGAATGACATTTGGGATGTTTCCATTCCTAAATAACAAACAAACAAGACGCATATTAAGAATTTATAAGTGGCGAATTTCTTCATATTTTTCTCTATTTTAATGACACAGGCGTCAGTTGTAAAAGTCATCAATTAGTGGTGGTTTTAGGGCATGGGTAAAGAGCGTAAGTGGCTACTTATACCCAATTATTTCATTATTTTGATATATTATTTACATTATAACATTTATGATTCCAATGACAAGTAAATATTAGTTACAATCATGAGTCTTGACAAATATTAGATTTAAGTTTAAGTTATGATCGAATACCAATTATATACAAGTTAATATATTATATACCCCACAATACTCAGGGAAAAATAAAAATTCATTTATTGTACAATAAGTAATTTTTTTTATAAATACAATTTAATTTACATTTTATTATTACAACTAACTACTGATGGTTTTCAACTTTCATAATATATTTTTGATTGAATCAGTGCAAAAAATTGGTTGATGGCCGAATTCAACGGGAACCTTTTTTTTTATTTTTTATTTTATGTATTCCTCTTATAAAACAAAACCATATTATCTATTTAAAACGTGAGCCCTGCATAAACCGATTTTAGCACAAAGTTGATTTTTCTACTTTTTACAGAACACATTAAGACGTAGGTATTAACTTGATATTAAGACCAATACATTCAATATAGACTCATTATTTAAAATTTATAGTTTTGGACATTTTACATAAAATCGAAATTTCTTAACCGACGCCATAGCATGTGCGAACAACCTCCGAAAATACCTTCGATCCACCAGTATATTTGCTCCTATGAGGCAGCGTCTGAGTGGATTTGATGAGATGTGGAGCAGATGAGCTTTTGCTGGCGCCCGATAATTCTGAGGTAACTTCCTCACCGCCACCATCCAGTGAAACGGCTGTCGGACTGGGCAGCTCGTATGGGACGTTTTTCACCGGGAATTCAGATTCACTGGTCAAAGGCAACTGATTCGGTCGCGTCGCTGGTCGATGCAGTTGGTCGATTATTTCCGTTATGGGAGGTACCCATACTGATTGTTCCGTGTGTTTGATGGTCGCACGACGATCGGCGTGTCGTCTCTGCAGCCTCTCCCACGTCTCTTTCCTTCGGCATTTCTGGTTTCCTGCTGTATAGGACAAATAAAAAACACTTGTTAATATAACACATTCTGTATTATATATAGTACTATATACAGATGTATATTATTCATACATTTCACATTATAGACAAGATCATTTAATATATTTTGAAAGTATTGACATATTATTATCGTGAGATATCAGATAGGATGTGTATTTTAAATGTGAAATGAAATGGTATGGACGACTGATATAATTAATATTTGTGTGCAGTACCGCGTTATATCCAATAAATAATATTATTTAATAAAAATATTTTATTTTTAAATAGAAAACAAAAACAAGTATTGAATACTTTATAAAATTAATGAGTATAACATGTTAGTTGTTATTAAAATGTTTTTTGCACTATTTTAAATTAAATATATAGCCTTGCATCAAAATCTGTATTATATTACAATCTATAACCAAGTATTTTATTAAAATAAAACATTTTAGTGTGAGTTAATAACTATTATAAGTAATATAGGCATTACGATTTTGAATAATTAGAAAACTACTGATTTTTGGAATTTATAATTGAAGTATCACATATTATACTCTGCGAGTAGTTCTGGTCTTCGAAATAAAAATAAAAATACATTTTGACATCGAAATAGTTTCTAAAAGTAGTTGTATTCAATATTCACGAATTTCCTCTGGAATAACAAAATCTAAGGCGGGAAAATAATAAATATAAACATTGCCAACCATAGAAAAACACAGCTGACCTACTAGGTTTGTGTTATTTTTAGTGTTTATCCAAATATAAAAATCGTTTGAATGATAAATATACGTATGACATAAATGTTCAACAAGCAGAAAACAAATAAATGTGAAAAATAAGTCCGGTGAAATGAATGCTATCACGATGTAATTTTTTTAGAGAGTTCACTACAAAAGAAAACACAATATATTATACGAAAAAATCTTTCAGATAAAAACGAGATTTACATGACTATGATTGAACTTTTAACATATTGGTTTTACTGAATTGCATAATTTTTTTTTAATAGGATATTTGTACGGTTGATCACATTTTTTTCAACAAGAAAGTATTATTAATTAACAAAATAATTTATAGGTATGTACTTTCATTTACTAAAACGATAATATTGTAACTTTTTAATACTTACATTTCGAATACCGATGGTGTGGAGGCGATGCAGTTCCTATACCGGATTCGGGTTCGTCGGAACGTCCCGGAGGGGTGATGGATGACTCGGTCGAAGATCCACAACTCATATGATGGTCGGTCACCGAATCGTCGGTTGAACTACACGGTGTCACAGCTTCTTCAGCTGAAGAACAATTACCAGTGTCCGAACGATCAGATAACCACGTAAAGCTCGAAGACCTACTACAAGTCGGTGACGTCTGTGTGGCCACTTCTAGATGCGGGCCTCCATCGTTATTTTGTCGTTCAAACTGTAGAGACATCAAACAATAAGTTATATTACATAGTATATTAGTATTATAAAATAAAAAAATTGTATAAAATCATGTATTCAGTCATAACATTGTACAAGAAAAAAAATTGTTTTCACGAGTCAAACAATATGTATAACAAGAGTGCGGAACATTATATGTTGATACATAAATATAATACCTACTTATTATAATTTATAACACATGGGCGCATAGTACCTGTTTCTGTTGTGAGATGATCGTTTGAAATCGGTTAAGAGATGATCGACGAACGGGTGTAGGTGGCGTGGTGTTGAGTACCTTGACTTTGAGCAGTACAGCTGACTTGTCTTCATAACAGTCAGGCAACTGTAGACTACTTTGATCCAAAGATCGAGAACGACATCGTTTTCGTTTGGTTGGTGATAGGCGGTAACGCATGTTGTTAGAAAAAACACCACTGTCGCAGTTATCACCGAAATACACCTTTTCTTCTAGAATAATATATATTTACAATATTAATTTTAAGCTTGTATAAATACCTTACACTTGCTCTAATAAATATTTAAGACCAATTAAGTTTAAAAATAAAAAATTATGATTTTAGATAAGGACTTATATAATATTTTATTTATATAAACCTATCTAAATATTGTCAGAGTTATTTTGTAAATTTAATTAGATTTTTATTTATACCGATAATAGTAATGATATATATTTGAAAAGGCTATTTAAGGAGATATCATACTAAGCAATAAAAGATCACAAAAAAAAAAAAAATTGACGTGCGATTTTCTATCGACATAGCCTTATATGAAAATAAATATGAATCTGCATTTGGAGTAATCGATAAATAATCATCTGCAGGCTAGTGATTACTTCAGGTCTGATCGCGTACTTATAATTTATTGATGATGGTTAAATTTAAGTACTATATAACATAACAAACGATTATTTATTCAAAAGCACACTGACCTATTCCTTCAGCACATGCTTGGCAAACAATTCGTTCTGGTAATTGCAATTCTAGTATAACGTCATCGAACCGACCACCTAAGTCGTTCGTCAAGTAGTCGCCATTTTCTGTGCTGCAACAATCGTCTTTATTGGCGTCATTGCTGCAGCGGTCCGGCGGCCAGTTCGTCGCAAGCTTGCCGGGTGGCGTTGCTGATTTCTTGGACAACTGGTTAAAGACTTCATCAAGCTCTTCCTATAGTACGAAACGTAAAAGTTATATATTATATAACACGTGAGATGAAATATAGTATTTTTTCACAAAATATCCAACAAACTCAAAATGCAAACACATGAAACACGCTAGTATGCCGGTCAAATCACGAATGTCGTCTAAAATATGGTCCCAAGTCGTATATGACATATTATTATTACTATTATTATTCTAATCAGAGACAACGCGTTCAGGAGTTCCCAAAACCAATCACACCCAGCCTGTTTCAGTTAGCTGAGATCGTTTGCGAGCCAAAACGAAAGGTAAAAATGTCAACAAATGCAGCTACAGTCAGACGGCCGAGGAAATTCGTAATTATAGGGACACATATAATATAGATACAACCTAATAAACGACGTTAAAAACAATAATGCACAAATATAATGAGTATAGATACTTTTATTGTGGTACAATTGTAGTGCGTGTTTGGTAACTACTGCCACGGTCTTATATATTATATTATTATCGTTTTGCAGTGGGAAGTCGTATGACCATATCGGTAAGAGTTGGCGTTCGTATATATGCTGGTTACAAAGTGAGGCCTACGTGCGTTCAGTAGAAGTAGGTACTAGGTACGAACAACATGTAAGCATTATAGTGGGCATAAGTCCGGCCTTGTCTGTGCCGAACGTCATATGGCGGCGGTCGCGCGATTGACATATTTACCAGTTATTTGTTCTTTTTTTTTAATTTACCCTTCATCGTGGCGAGTCCACGAGCGCCAGATTTCGGCTACCATAGTTCACCGCCATCGCATCAATAAGACACAGACGCTAGAAAATATTGTAACCTACCATCATTGTAATATTATGCCTCCGTCGGATTACAAATTTTGATTGATTGGTATACAATGGTAATATTTAGATGTATATACAATCGCGTACTTTACTATGTATTAAAGATACTAAAATGATCTATAAAAAATAATTTGCTTGTAAATTATCCCGATTAATAGGTAGTGAAATAAATCTTCAACAAAAATTAAAATTAAATCTTCTTACTAGACATTAAGTATTCGGTTTACAAAATTACAATTTTAAAATCATAAAAGTATTTAAAATATAATATACCTATAAAGCATGCAAGTAACTACTAATATTACCATGAAAGAAAATGAAATATTACGGTACAACTCGAGATAATATTATGAATGTGTGTGTAATAATGTTCAACTTTTAATACATCAAAATAGGTACATTCAAATTAATAAATTTTACTAAAAAAAATATTTTTATCAAATTTAAAAAGTGTAGGTATTCAAAACGCAAGCACACCTAACTAAAATAAAATAAATAAATAATAATGTGCTATTACAATTAAATTACAAATTTAGATTTAAATGATTTAAGTTAAAAGATAATACTTATAAAATAAAAATATTGTTTTTAATATATACCTTTCGACAACTATCTATTTATATTTTATTATATGATTTATACATTATTGCTAAGTAATTAGCAACAACATCAATCTATTAAATACCTACATATGTTTTCAATTTCTATTAAAATTTTATTGCAAAACGAGTTTCATTTAGTTTTTTTTTTTAAATTGTGAAACCATCTGTTTTCAATTTTGAATCTAAAAATATTAACCACCTATAATTATAGATTTTTATGGTACAAATATGATATTGTACCATTTGAAATAAATTACGAGTATTATAGGAACAAACTATAAACAATTACATTATAAGTAAATAGATAAGTGGTCCATAATAACATGTTTATCAAAAACTATAAAAATATTATACATCGTCAAAACTTATGTGAGTGTTAATTATTGTTTATTTGTGTCTTCCATTAGTTTTCTGGAAAATTATAAAAATTATTAAACTACAGAAAACATTATGAAATCTTGAGGAATCACTTACAACACTCAAAGCGGGATGATGAATATACTCGTATATGATAATATGATATTATAGCCATACAAACATATCATGTTTCAATGTAGGTATAACATTAAAATTTTGAATACAAATCTGATAATATGATGTTCATTTTTATTATTTCATCTTATTATGTGTTTCTTAACTATTTGTTCAATTATATCATTAAAATACTTAGTATAACAATGTTTTCAAGGACTTCGAGTACATGCATAATTTATGAACATATAATAATAACGCACTTAAATTAATCATATCAATCAAACAATGACCAATGTATGTATTATTTTAAAGGTTTTATTGTGTTGGATACGTGTGGTATTATAATATGTTATTGATATGGAATCAATATGTTTTTGAAAACTGCTGAGAATAGAATTAGGTGGTATATTTGATAAACAGCACACTCAAATATTTTTGTTTGTAATTTAAATTTCTAAACGATAATAAATTGGTGATTGAATTGAAGTAGATAATAAAATTAATTTTAAACGAAAACATTAGGAAGACTCGATACCGTCCATTTTTAAGAAATTAGGTAAAAATATGGACAATTTTCTAATTGGTTGTGTATTTGTTGCATTTCAGAATGTGTGATCATTATAATTTTTCTAAAATGTTGTGTAAAAAAAATCACCTTCGCTCCTAATCATGCACGTACATATAATAAATGTGTAGTCGACGACTAATATTTTCACTAAAAACCTATACTTTAAATTAACATTCAGATTGTAATGCAATAAAATATGATAAGAAATCTTTAAATGTATTATTTAAATTTGTCATTTATTAGTTTGTTATTATTATTTATTTCCTTAGTAAACTTTTGATTGATTATTCTATTATTTTGATACTTTTTTTTTAAAAATCTGCATAGTCACTACTTAAGAATTCTTAATTTTTTACATTTTAAAATCAAATTTAAGAGGAAAATTATAAAAGTCGAAATATTCAAAACTGAGATGATGATTATTCTCAAATAAACTTTATACACATTTAAATACGTATGTTTTAAGATTTATTGTCAAATTTCTAGTAGGTTATAAAGATAAAAAATATTTAAATAAGACCTTTTTTCGTATAAAAAAAAATAGTTGATATTGAATCCCAACATTTAATTACAAATTAATCTGAAATTTAGAAACGAAGTCATGTGCCCAATAATTGTAACAATTTATAAAAGTTAGCTCTACTGACGATGATCAAAATATTTAATCTACAGATCAATCAACTTTATCATTATTAGATTTATACAAAGTTTATATAACCTTTACTTAAATATTAAAAATAACTTTATAATACATATAAAATAAACATATAGAAATTTACCACGTACTGAACATCTGTAAATAATATTATCTATGTATAATAATATATTATTTATTATACATAGTACCTATAAAATAAATAAATACGTTTTTTTCGATTTCATTAATACATGTAGTGATTGAAACTGAATTACGATATTCTTATTAAATATTCATTGAAGTACATTTGAAAAATATATTATGATTTGAGTCTTTTGCATACAATAATCGACAAAGAAGTGTCACTGCGCGAACCGAAAATATTAGTTAATCGTAATAATTATTACCGCAAGTATACGAAAGCACCGGCGCTTGGCTTATAATTAATGAATACGTGAAAATATTATGAACATGAATTTATACAAGTAATTATTTATTTCCCTTACGATTTCACTTTAAGCAAATAACGATTTTTTCAAAGAACATTTTTAGCACAAAATTGAAACGCATTAAACTATTTAAAACCTTTGTCAAATTTTTATTCCAAAATAAATGCTTTGATATTTTTACTAAGAAAATAGAATAGCAAAAAATCGGCAAGTGGCTACCACTCTGCTGTACATTAGGTGCCGTGTGGATCACTATTATACATTATAGTAGGGTTAATTTGAATCCAATGATAATTATCATTGTATACGAAAAACGATTCTGAACGAA
>VUJU01002541.1:0-26325 GCA_009835225.1 Aphis craccivora
TCAAAAATGTTTGAAAATTTAACTATATATAGATAGCATTGACATTAACAATTGGTGAAAATTTCAAGTATTTTCAGTGATTAGTTTTTGAATTACAACCATAAAAATAAATCGATTTGGTCGAAAACTGGTTTTGCGTAAAAATTCCCGTTTTTCCGTCATTTTTTTTTTTTTTGTTTTTCTCGATTTTTTTGAAAACTGTTGGAAAATGTTAACTTTTGACCTCTATAATGCACCAAGGATATTCACTTTTACATCGGAAACCACCCCCATAGTTTCAAATTGGAGCATTATTTCGACTAGTTATGCTGTACACAGACACAAAAAAAAACAAAAAAAAACATACATCATTGTAAAATCAATACATTCTTCACTCCGTTCAGAATCTAAAATCTCGGGTAAACGAATTACGCATTACACAAAGGTCACCTACTCTAAATGTTTGACTAGTAATGTGGTTAGGTAACCTATAAATATATTATATATTATTTCATCCGTGTTTTAATCTTACGCATTTAGTTAAGTTTCCTAACCATAAGCAGTATAACATGTAACTACGTGTTATGATGATGTACTTGTCACTAATATAAATGGGAAATATTCATGGATATTATAAGGTACTGGGGAGTATATTATTTATAATATTCTCAAAAGTAAACTAATTGTTGTAATGATTTATTTTTCTTATAGAATACTATAAAAAATAAACAATGTTTAACTTGTACATTTTAATTCCATTTTTTTTTTTTTATTGTTTTCAAAAATCTATACAATCAAAAATAAAAATATGATTTATAGGTAATAAAAGAATGTAAATAATTGTATGTCTTATATAATAATTACCTATTATAAAGTCAAAAAACAATTTATACTTTTGACAAATAATATAATTAAATATGAACTTTAAAAACTTTTAAGATTCTGAACAAAGTGATGAATGTGTCAAAATAATATTTCAATTTCAAACTTCAGGGATAGTTTTCGATGGTAAAGTCAATATCTTTGGTGCATCATAGAGCATAAAAGTCAAAATGTTCCAACAGTTTTCAAAAAAATCTTGAAAAACAATTTTTACGCAAAACCCGTTTTCGACAAAAAAATTTTATATGGTTGTAACTTAAAAACTAATCACTGTAAATACTTAAAATGTTCACCAAATGTTAAAACTAGTGTTATCTATATACAGTTAAATTTTCAAATATTATGACTTTTTTTGAGGTATTTATAGACAACAGAACTTTTTTTGAAGTGTAAATAAAATAATATTGGGTGCCTAAAAATACATGGTTCAAAAACAAGGTTCCTTGTGAGTTTTTTTATTGTACTCAGTTAAAAAAAAAATCAAAAATTAGTCACACATTTTTACGAAATACGTGTATGTCAAATTGCAAAAATTTACAAGTGATTTTGTATTTTAAAATTCATAAAAAAATTTGTATTTATATCTTAGGTAAAAAAACCACTAAGTTTTTCTTCAAATAGCTATAGAGAAAATTCGAAGTGTCATCGTAGGAAAAATGTTATGAGCGTTTTAATTTTAAATTTTTTCTAAATTGCGTAACGATAACGATTTATCCTCAAATGATTTTAAATATTTGTTATTATTCAACAATTATAAGTTGTAGATATTTGAAAGTTTCACCAATCCTTTAGATTGGAAATTTCTTTACATGATATAATTTTCAAAATATTTCACTTATTTTAATGCTATAAATAGGCATTTAAAATATTCGTTTTTGTTTAGTGTTTTTTTTTTCATAAATATTGATAAAATATTTTAGCTGAATCAAAATACTTGAAAATTTAATAAAAAGTTTCTAATAATTTAGTCTTACAGTGATTCAAAAATTATAAAAATACATAATCACAATTTTTTTTTTATAAGCGTTTAAAGTTCAAATATTGACAAAAATTCGTCAAAATCATAAATATTTGTAAATTATTTTGTAGTTAAAATATATAAAAAATTTTGTATAAGAAGCGAAGAGTTGAACATTTAATACGAGGTTTTCTATAAGTTTGGCTTACAATATTTATAAAAGAACTTTAACTCAGGCCAATTCAAATAATTTTATCCTTAATTTAAATTTTTAAGAAATGCAAAAACCACTCTAAACATAACGATTTACAATCAAACAGTTTTAGTTTTTTGTTAAAGTTAAGAACTACTAGTTGTAGAAACTTGAATCATACAACAGTTGTAACAAATTGACATTCTCTGTACATGATTTAATTTTTAGGTATTCAGGTCATTAAAATATAAACCACCTTTTCTAGTACTCAATTTAAAATAAAATATATTTTAGGTTTATAAATCATCTCCGTTCAGAATCGTTTTTCGTGTAAAATGATACTTATCATTGGATTCAAATTTATCACTCTTATATATAATAGTAATCCACGTGGCACTTATTTTACAACAGAGCTGTACCCACTTTACCACTCTTTTTTTATTTTTATTATTATAAAACTATTTTAATATTGTATAATTTAAAACAAAGTCCAAACGTAGAAGATACTGGAAAAATAAAATCATGACATTGGTATAGCTAAATTGCCTATCTAGAACGCCGTGTAATCATAACGGTAGTATTTAAATGAATAAAAAAACTAACAGCATCGCAAAAAAAGGTAAAAGTCGCTTCATAGTTCATGCTACCATAAATATATTCAAAACTATGATTTAAATATGACTAAAATTTTGTGCTTAGATTTCAACATAGTTATAGTATTCATTAGAGTTGGCACATAAAAATAAAATACTCGAAATCTATTCCATTCAAATGTTAGGTTATGTCATATGTTTAAAGATTATATTACAGTTCAAAAAAGTGCTTCTAAATTTAAAGATGAAGTTTTTTCCACAACGAGTTAAGGTTATGTTATACATTATGTGTCAAATGAGTCACAGTTATAGTGTAATAGATGTATTTGAGTTCAATAATATAATATTATTGTCACGAAAAACAATTCTAAGCGGAAACGATCTGTCACCCTAGGCCTAGTTAGGTTAGGTCTGTATCGCTAAGAATAATATTACATAATTTATTTTTGAATGTACCTATTAAAGTAATTTATTTTACTATTAGTATTACAGTAGATTGATTTTATGTTTGACGTAAACATGTATTCAATTATTATAATAATATATATTAATACAAGGTATATTATATTACATAGTTATAAACTTTTAATATAATACGTATATTTAAGAATAATTTATATAAAACCTTGTACTAAATTTTCAACCTTTTAAAAACCAAACTAAAAAAAAATAGAATATTTTCAACGTCTATAAATAACTCAAAAAGAGTAAAAAAAAAACATTTGATAACAATTTCAAATATCTACCTACTGTTATCTGTTTTTGAAATTAAAAAAAATTCTTGGTTATTTTGTACAACACTGTAAACATTTCACTTTTGACTACTCAAAGTAGGTATCAATGTTGAAAATTAAAGCATTTTTACTGTTCTGAATAGCGATGACACATAACAATTGGGAAAAAAAACATGATTGTAAAATTAACACATTTAATACAGTAAAATGTAAAATTTACCAAAGATTACAAATAATTTAAATATTAAATCATATAGGTAAGCACCGACATGCAGTTTAAGTTCACAGTATATGTAAAAATAAAACAAAATGTTTAGTTGGTTCAAAGTTTCAAGATTAAACTATACTTTACTAATTATACCTAAATTAAAAAAAAAAAATGTCTGCTTTACAAAATATATTATTTTATTTATTATCTTAATCTAATTCTTTATTCTATTCATATTGGTCAAGTTTATTTTATGTTTTAAGTAACTTTTCCAAAGTTTTATTAGGTATGTAATTTTTAAATAGTGACCATACATCCCGGATTTCCACTTTGTATCCCAGTGTTCCTGCAAAAGTTATTCGCGACTCATTTTGTTTAATTTTTTCAAGGTTATTCCCGTATTAATCCCATTTTATCCTTACTGTTAATTTTTTAACTTTTGAGATTTATTATACAAAAAAATTCTATTATTTATAGGTATATATTTTTTTTTCATATATATTTGCAAGTGTGAGATTATATAATAAAATATTACTCTCTATTTTTCAATAATATTTTATTATTAGCTGGTATAAAATTATCTTTGCTAATGTTATCTTCCCCAAAAAACTAATACAATGTCACATTGTTGTCATATTGTTATCTGTGACATATTATAATATACATAATATTATATATTTGTATTTTTTAATATTATTTAATTATTAGTTCAATCCCACAGGCCAGTGTGTAGGAAAATGTGTACGTGTTGCGGATTATTATATCTATTTATATTTATAATATCCACTTATTATACATTTATATCTATATAATTATTATTTATTATCATTAATAATAATATTTGTACACTACAGTTGTTCAGACTGTAGGTACTGCATATAAGTAGTCAATAACAGTCGTAGTGGCGGACTGGCTAGTCCGTAGACGGTAGACGCTCATTCGCAATAATAATAAATAGTATGATAGGTATGATACGATTCAATACATATTTTGTTCTCATAGTGCCAAAACTATATATTTTAATCTGAATTCAGGAGTCCAAATTAAATGTTTTTAAAGTGACACATTTTAAAGGAGAAACAACAGATATTTTATCAAATTATATTATATCTGAGTTTGAAAAGACATAAATTATAGAACAAAATTAATACATTTTCTGGTATAAATTGTAATACTAATTTGGGAGCGGTTTTAAGAAAAAGGACAAAACATTTTTTTCAATTATAAATAACAATTTACCTACCTGTTGATGTATAAATCATAGCAAACAATATTTTTTAATTTTTTCATATTTATTAACAGTTCAGTAGTCAGCTTAAATATTTGAAAAAGTTTTGCGATTATGCAAATGTTAAATATAAAATATTCTCGAGAGTGTAAAATCTTGTTGGCTATCATTGTTACCAACCATTGATATCTATATCCGGGTTTAAAATCGTACTTCGAAAAACAAAAAAGGATCCTAACATTTTTAAAATCTTTTTTAATGATTCTATGTCCAAACTCTAATATATGATTAAATTTTTTGTAAAGCCAATTAAAAGTTGTCTGTGATACTGTAACAAATATAAAAAGAGATAAAATATCAGTATGTGAATTCGTTAAGAAATTGAGAGTTTTCAATTTCATATTCCGAGGTATAATATTTTTAGGGTATTTCGTTACATAAAAGTTGAAATTTGGACGAATAGTTTATGAGTTATAACTTATATGATAATACTCGTATTTAAAGTTTTGGAGAGTGGAGTGGAGTAGTATGGGTATACTCCGCAAAATTTTGGTCTACTACTCACCTAAACTTAAAGTAATAATTATTTCTCATAAAATACTCGTCCTAAATTCAATTTTTATGAATCTAAATGCCCCTAAAAATATACTGCTTCAGAATATATTAAATTAAAAATATAAAAATAATATTGAAAAAATGTTTTATTTAGGTTAGAAATTATGTGAAAATATTTCAAAAACGTTAATAGATTTTGAAGCAATTAGTGTTGTTTAATAAAAGGATCACCCGGTAGATCGCCAGTGTAGTTCAAAATTAAAAAATCGATGATTAATCGTATTCGATGCATCCTTGCACATTATTGCACAAAGTAAATAAACATACAACTATATAATAGGTAATTAATGATATAGATAATATTCTTATCGGACTCATCCCATGTGATCTTTATGATGAAATGTAAATAATGTAATAGTTTTTATCACATAGGTACAATACATACATCAAAATATACATACATATTATATACGATCGTTATACATTTATAGTATAATTATTATTTATTATATGCATCACCAAGCTTTAAACTGTATGACGTAATCGTATGATTGATAATTTGCTAATGCAGTACCTATAAGCAACAAATGCAATAATAAGTAAAATAATGTTGAAGTGCGTCCTTTTTACAAAAACACATTTTTTAAACTAGTTTAACAGTACCTATACAATTATTTCATTATAACTGTATTAGTTGAATAAGTTTCTATGTTGATTTAAATCTATCAAAGTTAAATTCTAAACATGTATATACAATAAGGCAGTAAGTATAATTATGCTATGTAAACACATACACGCCCATAAGTTAAAAATACTCTTTGTAAACATTAGCAACATAATTTTAATTATTTATTTATATTGTAATTTATTGAAGTTAAATAAAATAAATATAATATTAGTGATTATTTATCGATGAACAGCCAAGGATTCTAATTCCGAACTTCATAGTTTACAGCAATATGTAAACGCTGTGAAAACCAATGAATTGGTTAATAACAAAATATCGTGAACACATATTTGTACTTTATTATTATTTGTTTAAGATCTGTGTGCAGCTTGTCGATAGCTACAATCTTCGTTTGTGTGCATGCTTGAACTAACTACCTTTATAATTAAAATTGTATGGTCTCTTGATTTCCATTTCTAGGTACGCGTAATAGAATTGCGAGACAGTGCGATAACTTCTAAAACTATTTTTGGTTACATAATAGTTAGGTACTGTATCAATATGAATGATTGAGTGATAAAAATTCAAATTACTACAACACATCATGTTGGTAAATATTTGCTTACTGGTTACTTCAAACAGTTCAAACAAGTCATCTTAGAACACACGTAGATCATCATCATAGATAATATGTTTTGCCTTTTGAACCGGCTTAGAATTTAGGATTATATTATTAACAGCTAGTTAATTAGTTTATTACAAACGTTGTTTAATCATGAATCATGATATATTAATTATAAACGTAGGTATTATCTTCTATTGCACATTTCAAATCAAAACCACTGATGCAATATTTGTAAGTCAATCGTTTTCTAAACACCAAATTAATTAATTTTTAATTTCAATCTACACATAATTAAATATCCATGTACATACTCAATACAATTTTGTGTTAATAATTTAGACCACAATCATTTATATCATATATTATCACTTATCAGTTATCACTATTATCTGCTAGTAGCTAGTTAATATCGTATTTATATTTTTATATTACCGAAAACATACAGTAATTCGTCAGAGCTCATCCATTATTTTCCTTCTTTAATAAATATTTTATTAACATTTTAAATTTAGTTAGGTGCTTCCTTAAAGATCATAATATTTTCAAATATACTTATAAGTTTTGATTCCTTAAATAAGTAAGAATCTATAAAATATACTAAGGAAAGTGGGAAATATTCAAATATCAAATGTAATTAAGCACTCAAATAAATGTTAATAATTTTTTAGAAAAAGAACGCTTGATGTATATTTTTCACCAAAATAAATAGAGATAATACATTTTACAAATTGAATAGATATAATAAATTAATCCACCTGATATAATATATGACTTATTTTCTGATTATGTTTTTGCATTATATATTTTACATTTTACCTAATTGAAACTTCAACTCATCCCTTAGGGCTGGATAACAAACGATAAATAATAATTAAATACAAAAAAGGAGCTTACAGTTTCCATAAACATTTTAATATTGAGAATGAAGATCGGAAGAACGGATTTATATGTAATAAAAATACATAAATATGGAAGTATAATTTATAAAATACATGGTAAAAATATGTAGAAAAAGATTTTTATAACTGTATAAGTACAAAATTGTATTTATGGAAAAAATATATTAAATATAATTATAAAAATATCAAAATTATGTGTTGTATTGAATAATTACAATTTATTTTAAGCTATTGAATGGTAAATATCGCCTATTTATTTATATTTATTAGGTCTCAAAATATTTTTTGAATAGCTGAATAATCGTTCCACATCAACCGATGTAATAGGAACATATTTGAAAAGCATAATATAAGTAATAATTCCAAAGTTATTAGAAAGGTGTCTGACGTCTGTCAATCATTTTTTCATTGATTATTTTAAAATCAATATAGCCTGGATTTTTTTTCTGCAACAGCATGAATTTTCTTTTTTACAACATCTCCTATTTGTTCGCTTACGAGTTTTAATTTTTTTTTATCGCTGATTCGACAATTTGCATACTATAATTTAAGAATATATTTTTTATTTCTAATATTGTAATTGTGTGTAAACAATAATTTTAGTAAACTAAAATTTACTAAAATGAAAATTAAATTGTTTTTTAATGTTTCAATTTGTATAATATTTTGACTTTTGAGCTTTTTTAATAGCCATAAAAGTTCTGGATCTAATTTTGAAATATTTTTTTAATTATAAATCACAACAATATACCGATAAATTGCTGTTTTCGTTAACTGCAACGTGGTTTGAAAATGTATGATAAAATATGTTAAAAATAATTAGAAATTAGTAAACTATGTAGAATAAAATTGGCGTTATTTTAAAATAATTATTTAAATCGTGAACATTTCTTATCGAATTTTAAATATCATGTTCTAATAAAATTATGCATCTACATATAAATCCGTTCTCTAATTATTTATAGTGTATGCCCTAACAAGTAATTTTTTAAAAAATAATCTGTGCACAAACTAGTTTTAAAATTTATGCAAACTAGCCCCCCCTGAAAAAAATATATATATTATATTATATACATACACCTATACGTCCGTTTAGAGTGTTTAGATATATGGAAAATCGATACTAAATACACGTTATCGCCAGTCTGAAAAATTGATAACTATACCTACGCATTTAGCGTTTAGCCATAATACAATTGTATGAAAAGGTCTTAAAAACACGCTACTAAATATAAATAATTTATTACCATCCTACTCGTTGTTATTTCATTAATTTTCTTCAACGCCAAATACCGGGATAACGAATCTTCAACAGAACCAAGTAAATATATTATAATAATCTATAATATGTTACCTACAGTGGCGTAACTTAAAGGGTTCAAAAGGTACAGGTGCATCCGGGCCCGTTCGCTTATGAGCCCCAATGTAGTACATTGTTTTTATTTTAATAATTTATAATAAATAACTATTTAACCATTTCTTTTTTTTTTTTAATATTTCAAAATTATTAAAAAACTTTATATTAATAAAATATGCAATAATATATTTTTTTATGTATAAAATAATTGTAGTAGGATCAATGTACACCCCCTCATACTTCACTATATAATGTGTGGGTTAAGAAGGAACTGTTAAAAATTTCAGTCCAGAGCCCAAATTTTGAAGTTATGCCACTGGTTACCTTCTATTTATATGCTGTATATTAATTATAATGCATATGAGTATATAGTACAGTACTACAGTGTATACTATATAATATAGACCAGCACTTCTCAACTTGTGGTATACGTACCACTAGTGGTACGTGGAAACTGGAAAGCTCATAGGTAGTATATGAAGAAAATCTCCCTTTATAAAAAGCATAAACGTATAAATTATTAATAAGCAAAAAAAAGGCGAGCAAGTGGGTACCGCTCTGTTGTACATTAGGTGCCGTGTGGATCATTATTATATATTATAGGAGTGTTAAATTTGAATCCAATGATGATTATCATTATATACGAAAAACGATTCTGAACGTAGATGATTTGTCAGCCTAGTATATAATTTCAAATGGTTGGTGAAAAAGGTGGTTTATGTTTTAATGGCCTGAATACACCAACATTTAAGTTCTTTTATAATTAATGTAAGCTAAACTTATGAGAAATCTTGTATTAAATTTTCAACTCATAGCTACATATTTAAAAATTTTTATGAATTATACCTACAAAATAATTTGCAAATATTCAGGAATTTGACAAATTGTTGTCAATAATTGAACTTCAAATGCTAATAAAAAAAAATTGTGCCTATATGTATTCATATAATTTTTTAATAACTATAAGAATAACTTATGAGGAACTTTGTATAAAATTTTTAAGTATTTTGATAGGGCCAAATAAAATGTATCAACACTTCAAAAAAAAAATGTTCAATAAATTGAAAATTTCAATTGTCTATAAATAGCTCAAAAAAAGTAAAAATATTTTGAAAATTAAAACACGTAAAGAAAACGCCAATCTAAATAGCTGGTAAAATTTGCATGTATCTACGACTTATACTTTTTGAATAATAACAAATATTTAAAATCGTTTGAGGATAAATCGTCATTGTTAAGCTATTTCGTAAAAATTTAAAATTCAAACGCACTTAAAATTTTTCTTATAATGATGCTTCGAGTTTTCTCTATAGATACTTGAAGGAAAACTTTTGGAAAACTTAGTGTTGTATTTTTAATTCTTAGTTATTAACACAAACAATTTTATGATTTTTCAACTTCAAAATTACTTGCAATTTTTCGCATTTTCGACAGATTTCGTAAAAATTTGAACTATAAACGCTTATAAAAAAAATTGTGACTAACCATTTTTAATTTTTTTTTAGCTACAATAAGAACAACTCATAAGGAACCTTGTATTAAATTTTCAAGTTTTTTTGGCCATCCAAAATTTTTTTATCGACACTCAAAAACAAATTTTCATAAACATCGAACATTTCTATGGTCTATAAATAACTAAGAAAAAGTCAAAAAGTTTTGAAAATTTAATTGTATATAGATGACACTGACATAAACATTTGGTGAAAATTTCAAGTATTCATAGTGATTATTTTTTGGATTACAACCATACAAAAACATCGATTTGATCGAAAACTTGTTTTGCGTAAAAATTCCAGTTTTTCCATAATTTTTTTTTTGTTTTTCTCGATTTTTTTGAAAACTGTTGGGAAATGTTTACTTTTGACCTATATACACCAAGGATACTGACTTTTGCATCGGAAACCACCCCCAGAGTTTGAAATTGAAGCATTATTTCGACTAGTTATGGTGTACACAGACACACAAAAAAAACACACATCATTGTAAAATCAATACATTCATCACTTCGTTCAGAATCTAAAAAACAAAAAGCAAATAAATGATTAGGTGATACGTAAAAATGTTCAAACTGTGTAGGTAGTACGCGAATATAAAAAGGTTGAGAACCGCTGGTATAGACTATCTATAGTAGGTAGGTACCTATATGGTTTTCAGCTTAACGGCCGCTCGCTAACGAAAATTACTTTAATATTATTAATATTTTGATATTATATTTAGTGAATTTATTATTAAATTATTTTATCATTTTTATCTTATACCTATTGCAGCAGAGTAAAATATTTAACAACTTGCCCATGTGTTAAAATAATATTACTTCGGGGAGGAGTAAGCACTGCTTTCATATATATTGCAAAGTGCTGTGTATGTTTAAGGATAAGTATAAGATAACTATTATACTAGGTATAACATTATAATACGTCATATATTATGTATAATATTGTACAACTTCAAAGAAAACAGCTGAACGTGACTTTGTATGTGTGGTAAACCTATATAATATTATGAATGCGTGTGCGCGTTAGGTACCTATGTTAAGTTCTAAACGAATTGTTGTATGCGTGCCAATTACATTGAGCTTATACACTTGTAGATAAGTATGATATGATAATAACAATAGAATTCGAAAGTGTTTTCATGCCAAAAAGTAAAACCATTTTCTCATGGTAGGTATAGCCGTATAGGTAATAATAATGTATGATACAATTACGCGAAATTAAAATTAAAAAAAAAACGTGTTCAAAGATCGGGGGTAGATATGGATACCTAGAAGTTTTATTTTTACATAAAAAGAAAAATATATTTTACAAATTAAAAATATTTTTTAACCATATACAAAAATACACAATGTATGAACATCAAATAAACTATCGTTTCACATAGACATTTCGGTCTTTCGGATATTTTTGTAGGTAATCACTAATCACAAATTAATAATTAATACTTTAATAAGATCCGTTTATTTTTAGATTCTAATCGTCGGAGCAATGAAAGATAGAATTTACGGACTTCGTCCAAAACTATAGGAATACATTTTCTCTAATATTAAAAATAGAAAATTGAAAAGTTCATAATTTAAAGCTGCACGCGTTTGTTCGACAATTATTAAAATTTAAACATTTATTATTATTAAATTAATTTTTTTTTTTTAATAATTCAATATATGCGAAATTTTAAAATTTTAATATAAATTAAAAATAATTGTGTTTACACACAATTCAATAATAAGATAAAACAAAATAAATAACACACTTAAATTGAAATAAATTTACATCCTAGCACTTTCAAATAGTCTATTAAATTAATTGTATTGCTTATGATTTTGTTATTTTAATTATACACGGTTATCTAGTGTGCAGTTCTAAACATTAATGTATAATTTTAGATAAATGTATGCGTTATTGATATATTAATGTATACTTGTATGTACGGACTTGAGATATTAAACGGTTTGATTTTGAGAAAATATACAGAATTTATGTATAAACATGTAAGTACTGATTTATAAAATGTAAGATTATAATACAATCACCGGAAATCATAATAATGTTTTGTGTTTGTTTATACTCAATAAATAGTAGAAAAAAAGAACTTCTAATTTCAATTATGAACGTAATTTTTTTTAAAAGAATTGGATCTAGTTAATACTTTTGAGAAGTCAATATTTAAAATAACCAGTATAATAGGTATAAAGGTAGGTATAACCTAAAAAGCTACAGATTGTCTAACAATAAACCTAAAAATGTTAATTCTCAATCTTATTATATTTATATCTTAATAAATAAAAGTCGACGCACTACTTAAACTGATAGATAATAAATACATCGGTATTATAATACAGTGTTTATAGGATAGGTCACATCTAACTATGATCGTAATAACATAAAATCATTAATATGTAATAACTAATGAGTATTAGACATTAGTAGTATTACATTATTATTATCATATGATTAGAAGTTACCATAGTAACCTACTCATTTACTATTATACCTACCTATATTACAACATGCGCTGGGTATTGGGTGGATATTTTTATAATTATTTATACTTAGTAAATTTATAAGATTCAAATTAATTTTAAAAACATCCCATAATTTATATGTCTGATAATTTTATTAAAAAGTGTATGTATCCGTGTTCCTATATGGCCAATGGCCATACCTAGTACCTACATAAGTTTGGAATCTTAGGAGTACCTAAATTCCGAAATGCCCATTTATAATTCTACCAACGAAAAATTGTATTTTATTAATTTTAATTTTTTTTTATTATACAGCCAAACGTACCTCTTGATTGATTTAAGATTACCTAGTGCAACACTAGATTAAGAACTGCGAATAACACCTCCAAAGTTTATAATTTTGATGTTTTTCCAATTTTTTTTTTATCAAGTACCTACCTTATATAGATAGGTAGGTAGTTGTTATTGTATTATTATTATTATTATTATTATTTTAAACATCAATATAACAAAACTTTTCAATTCATTTACCATAAACACTTAATACTAAATAATATAGTGCAAAATATTAAAAGTTTTTTATAAGTTTACTGTAAAATGTCAATGCAAATTATTAGAATTGGAATCTATCGAGCACGTCAGTTTTTTTACCTAACCTAACCTAGCCAGATAGCTTACAATGTAAAATTATGAATGAACTACAAAACTAACACCAATACCACTTCAGACACTGCATTAAATGCCATTAACATAACTATTTAATTTTCACGGATGGCTCTGTCTCTCCTCTATCAGCTGGCTATTCCTTTTATATCCCGGAGTTTCATATCTTCTTTCACAGCTGAATGCTTCGCTATAATTGAAGCACTCAATACAATCTCATCCTTACCTCCAAATAAATATCTCGTCGCAACTGACTCTCTGTCCTGTCTCCAAGCTCTCTCCTCTAATGTTTTCAATTTACATCCCTCTCCTGTCATTATCACTATCAGACATATTTTATTTCCCTTACGGAATCTGGCTCGGACATTCAATTCATATGGGTACCAGACCGTCCAGACCACACTGGAATTGCGGAAAACGAATTCGCTGACAAGTTAGCAAAATCCTCTGCCTCCCTCAGATGCCCTTCAAGTACGAAAATTCCATGGTCTGATTTTATCCCCATCCTTAGGTCCAGTACATCCAATCTTTGGCTTAGACACTGGAGTTCACTCCCTCCTCACTTCGCTACCTGGTACAAAAATATATCTCCTACCATACCAACAACACCATGATTTCACAACCTCGATATTTCTCGAAAATGCATAATATCGATCTTCCGCCTCCAGTTTGGACATACTCGACTTCCTTCTCATTCCTTTAAACTGTCACTGAACGATTCCCCTCTCTGCACATTACATAATGACCCTATGCAGTATGGTTTGTGATATTGACCGTCTTCTCTTCATCTGCCCCAGCCTATCAACACATCGTGAGTCGTCACCACCTATTATCTATTTTGAACACCTCCAACATTCCTTTCGATACTATAAATATACTTTAACTACCAAACTACCAAACAAAAAACCATCATTTAAAATATATTATCTTTCTTTAACCATTCAGGCCTTGTAATCTAAATTTATATTGTACTGTTCTAATGTATTTGTAACAATAAATTGTATTTTATAATTCGTAATTGTATTTTAATTGTAATTGTTAAAACTAATTGTATTAACAAAGTTTAAATAAAAAAAAAAAAAACATAACTATTAAAAATATGCCATTCTGTTAACCAAAAGAAACCAAACTATATTCCATATTATATATTCTATATTCTATACTATTCATATCACCTTGAAAAAACTGATAGAAAACAATATTATGTAGGTAATACTTAATTGTAAAACTTTTCAATTTTTGTTGTTTAATTATTGTTGTAAATATCCAACATTTATAAGATTAACAATTTAATATTTGTATTAAATACGATAAATGCATTAAAAATAGACTCATACATGTATATTATTGCATATAAATTGTCAATATGCGAATAACGCGTTTGACATGTAACTATTAGCATAGGTTAAAAATGTTCACACATAACACGCAATTCCTGGAAATGTTAGATCAAATCATAACCCAGTTTTTAAATTTAAAAAACAAATGTAGGGCCGAGATTATGGTACTACGTAACTGCATTTGTTTAGGTATTCCGTTTTCAATCATTTATCGAGATGTGTAGGTACAATTGACCTCGACGGTTTAAAAAATTAATTTACCTAATACGTGTACGTCTTAAAAACTGCCGTATAACCACACACCTGTAACCCGGAAATAATAACCTATCATTGATTTTAATAATAATAATAAATAGATATCCTAATTTATCGAATTAATTAATTATATTATAATATTATTACTACTCGACTCCACTATTGTTTTATGGTAATTTTTCTTCAATTACACTCCAGAATGCCGCTGTGGACAACGTATAGTACTCACGTCTCGTGTAGGCAGACTTCATCTCGAACGTGTATAATGTCGAGATACGGTAGCGTTTGTATACCGCAGAAAATGGGACAACGTAACTGTGCCAATTCTGACCACCTAACATAATAATATAATAATACGTTGTGTTAAAATATACAATAATTCGAAAGCCACCGAGAGATTCGGAACTGGACGTGTGCGGCGTGGCGTTAAAAAATAAAAAAAAACGCTTTCACTTCTTATCCCCCACCCCTTTACACAACCAAATCAAAAAAAGACGGTAGACCAAAATCTTTATATACAACCAGTCAAAAATTCAAAAACGCAATTTTATTTTTTAAGTAGGAATTTAATGTTTATCTAGAATAGAAAAAAAGAAAAACCATATTAGTATGTACATGGACGCTTACGTACATATACACATAATTACATGCACGCACTCACACACACTCACATATTTACAGAATTTAATATATTGACATAATTTGACATAGTTGACATCTCTGCAGAACAGTTATAAATAGGTAAATCACATAATAATGATTGGGTTATCAATCAATTAGGTCAAATAATCTTTTAAAGAACGTTTTATTTTACACTTAAGAATAAAAAATATTAGTAAAATATGCAACATAATACAAAATATTTGTAAATAGAAATTTTAAACGCATCGTCACTTAAGCTAAGTAACTATACGAATCTTTCTGTCCCTCGGTTCTCTCTAGGTACTCTTTTTCGATCAGGATGTCTATACATTTTTTGATAACATTGACTCTAGGCTTGAATCTCGACGACAGTTGTGTTAAAACCTCGGCCGTCAGCTGTTGGTGCTTCATGACTTTACGCATTTTCATGATTCTTACAATAGCAGCTTGTATTAGCATTTTCCTGTCTTCCTCGATATGCTTGTGTGTACTCTCTTGTTCTAATTTTATTTCTTGTTTCATTGGGACATTGATGTTCACACGCAACTTCTTGTTCTTGTATCCGAGAAAAAGTTTTACAGAGGTATTACCTTCCACATTTGCCTCGTCTTCATTGGATGTCAGGAGTTTTGCTTTCAACAATATCTGTATAACTTGAATCAAATAGTCCATTCTCAATTGTGTTGACTCCGCAAGTTGATTAACTGTCCACGAGTCTTGTAAGTTGAATTGCAATAAAACGGCCATTTGAAAAGTGGAGGCTTGTAACGTATACCGATTTTTGAAACAGTTAGTAACCAATTCACCTTTTGACATATTATACAACCAGTTAAGTTTACGCCCTGAATGCTGAGCACTGTAGAATTGGGTAAACCTTTGAACGGAACGTTCCAATTCGGACGGCAGTGAAAATGTAAGAAGATACTGGAAGGGCCATGAACCTGATGATAAAACTTGTATGCTAAAGTCAATATCATGAGGCATGTTTGAGTTGGATACGTGCTTTCTAAAAGCCTCGTTAAGATCTTTTGACACACCAATATCTTGAAACATACGTTGAAGTTTTGAAGTATACTCAAACCCACAAGCTTGTTTTAGTTTAGATATCATTGAGGCTTCAGCATCGTCGCTAGCAGACATGTGTTGAACGAGTCGTTTGGCAAGCATTTTGCTATAGAACTTTTGGAACACATCTTTATCTTCAATGTATTTAAACATTATCATTACCTATATAAACAAATGTATAAATTAAAACGATTTAAATCAACAATTGTAGTAATAGTCATACAACTTCCCATATTATGTTGTATCTATCTTACATATTATGCGTAAAATAGCAAATCTAGCTACCAAATTCTTATTATAGTTTTTTTAGTTAATATTAAAGCAAATTTACATAATATCGATATCGTAGAAAAAATAAACCATGCTTGAATAGTTTTTTTTTTTTTAATTAATTTAAAAAAAAAATGAGAGAAAACTCTAATTTTTATAAGTACAAATAAGTTATACCATAGATTATATCTATTTACTGTAACACATTTTATATTCTATAATTGCATAGTAAATTAATTTACTCTAATATTAAAAACACTGTCAAAGAATCCCATACTTATGTATGATTACAGAATACCTGTAGGTAATTATTGTTTCATGAAATGCAAGATAAATACAACACTTATAAGTTATAACTATTAGTACTCACTTGATTTAATGTATCTTCAAGTTCGGCTTCTTCTGGGTTCTTACTAGATTTTTTCAACAACAGATCACAAAATTTGGCTAACATTTCTGGACTCTTAGAACTTGAGTTGTATTGTCTTGTAACTAAATTGTTATTGATGAATCCTCCACAAGCCTTATCCAAAGCAGCAACAAATCCCGAATCACTATTAAATGATATGGCAACCAGTGCATTGTATTTTTTATGTACATTTAGGATAACACTGACATAGGTTTTTGGATCATTAAAAGCCATTTCTCCACATTTTTCGATAGCAGTTTGACCCTGTGCCAATATATGACATTCGAGTATATTTTTCAACTCCCCAAGACCATCTTGAATGCGTGAAACTAATTGGTACATTCGACCGAGATCTTCGTTCTTTTCGAAATTTAATAAATTTTGAAATTCTGCATGGAAAATTTCCATATGTTTCCTAATTAACACTCTTTCACAAGTATCTGCAAGACCAACTAATGTGGTTTCATGTAGATAATCACGCACTCGCTTTTGTTCTTCTTGTAAACGTTGTTCTGCCTTTTTCATGTACTCTGTTACTGTATTATTAGACAAAAATTGATCACTCTCTTTAATATAAAAACATTTAGTTTCTTCTAAAAATGTTTTTTCAAAAGATTCTTTATAAATTGTCAAACTTTGACCTTTTAGAGTTGGCTCTTCTTCATTTAAGCCAAGCTCAACATAACAGTTAATTACACCACTAACAAGGCGTGTGTTGATTGATTCACCGTTTCGTTCGCGTTCAATCAGCTTTAGGACAGCATTTGTAACACGTTTATGTAGTTGCTGGAATAGGCAGTCTCGCCATGCCACTAATGCCAATTGATATATTTCATAAATACCTTTACGGCCTTCTTCACATTCTCTGCGTACCCAATGTCGATTGAGATACGAACAAACACCATTCAACACTTTTGAACTAAAACGATAGTCTTCCCACTCACGAGTATAGAAAGACAGTACATCTTCGTCCATGAAATTAGCACCACGGCTGATCAAGTCTTGGAGGTAGTGCCTCAAGAACTCCTTAATTCTACGGTATAACTCTAGACCCACCAACTGAGCACCACCGACTTGTGCAGTGGATGTGGACGATGCTTTTTTGGAACGACCACTCGTTACGGATGCGTTTTTATTGGGATTTAAATGCACACTGGTACAGTAATTGTAAACATGAGTATAAAGTTCCATGTAACGAGGCTTAGGCATCGACTGTCGGTTGTATACATGCTCAATTCCGTTCTTCAAATCTCCCCATATGGTGTCGAGATCATAGATTTGTTTGGACGACATACCGTCGCGCCGATTTGACATAATCGTTACCACAGATTCTTGTTTTTGACACTACCGCACGTTACTAAAAATAACAAATAAACTTTTTGTAATTTCGTCACTAAAGAAACACAATGTACAAAGATTTTTAATTTACACAAAGAGGAATAACTAATTATTTATACAAAAAAATAACAAAATATTACTTAGATATTAGTTAAGTTACTTCCCGAACAATGGATTCGCGGATAATGTAATATGTATTAAATTAATGTGATAGGAAAAAGTTTTTTTTTGGAGAAACTGATGTAGTCATTTACAAGGAAACTGTATATCGTATTGTCCCCAAAGAGGTCTGAGATACAATCCACTTTACCGTGATTGTTGACCGTGAGGACAAGCAATTAGCAAACGTTTCTTCTAGAAAAAAACACTAATATGAAGTTTTAAAATCAGGAAATCAATTTCTGTCTAGTACAGTTTTTTTAGAGATTTTCATAAAAAATAAATAATGTTGTCCAACATACGGTTCGACTCATTCGAGTACTTGTAGTACTGTTCAATAATATTGACATATTGTATAAACTGATAACAAAATTACAAAACACAATCATTCAAATGATGATAAGAAATTTGAATGTTATAGTTATATTATTATTTATTATGTTTAACGAACGATGTCAACAAGAATTGAAGAACGATTAGAATGAGCAACGAGCTATTTAGTATTTACTTCACTGCATAACTTCACATAAAAATGATTGCGTCTTTGACCACGACGGACTTTGTTCTGTGACTTAAAATATTACCTTTTACATCGTATCGTTTTTTTTTTAAACGGTTATGTTGACTGAACGTTGAGATGAAAGTACAGATGTATTCTAAGCTGAAAAACGTTTATGTGAAAGATACATGGCATAACGAAAAGGTTCCTCTAGATATTGTCATTACAGTGGAACAAACTTTTTGTGACAATGAAAAAGTAAGGATGTAAGACACTTAGTGATCTCGTCAGAAATAGTTTCATTTTGTAGTACTTGCTTATCAATTTAATTTTTAAATGCTTGTCCAAAACAATTATATACTACTTAATGTTAATAGATGTATACAAGGTTTATTATTCAATAACAGTAATAAATAGTATTATCAGCAATCTGCATAATACACATGATTATTGTTTTAATATAACTACCTAATTGACAGTTATAATATTAAACTTACTATTCCATTAAAACTATGTATGTTTGAAACATTTATCTAGAGGAAGCTGGAAAGGTAAACCTTTCTTTCTAACCCTATAATTGAGATTTTTTTTAAATTCTAAAGTTTAATCTGAATGATCACACTATAGTTTTAATTGTAGTTAAATAAATATTAATTATGTTGATTAGATAGGTAAACCTATGACTTAAAAAAAATATTTTATTTAAAAAACACCAATTTAAACAAATATGAATATTTTAAATACTTCCAGACTATATTTATCTCTGCTTCTGATGAAAATGACCCACTTTTTTATATCACGTCAAATGTTACTGAAGAAAGCTTTAGAACTATCAAAGAGTCTCAAGACTTGGTCGTCAGCTTTGATAGCTTTCCAAATCAAATAATTCAACTTTTAAACAATTCAGATACAATTGGTGATGATGGCCCTAAGTAAGAATTTTTTTTAAATTTAAATGTTCACGTTCAATGTTGTTTAGATATTTTATACTTTCCTAGACAATTGTCCTTCTAAAGTGCATATTTGTTTAGTTAGTAAAATAATGTAATAATATTTTTTCTTTTTTTAGATTTAAACTGTTAATTCAAGATGAATATATGGGTAATAAAATGTATAAAGGACCAAAGTATGTATTGAAAATAATTGAACTAAATGAATTTAAAAATCTTTGTCATTTGGCTATTGAAATGTCTAAAGCATCTGATACTGATGTAGCAAAAAACATATGCAAAAAAATGACGTCAATCAAAGTAAATTAACTTTTTATTTGATAATAGTAAGAAAATAATGTATTTTTATTTTAGAACGTAATTGAATTAAAAGATAAAGAAACTGATAACTTGAAACGAGAACTCTTAAAACTCCACAATGAATTGGCAAACAAAAACAATGAATTAGAAAATTTTCAATCGTCAATGAACCATGAAAAAATTAACCTAACTGCCAAACAAGAACAAGTTATAGACCAATGGAAAGAAAAATATGAAAAAGTAATTTCATAATTTATAAGTTGTTAAGATATAATATCTGTGGTTTAATTTTTTTTTTTTTTTTAATATTTTGAATATTATACTCGTTAATTGTGTATTGTTTACTGACTTAGTTAGATGCTGAACGAATGAAACAACTGCGTGAAATGCATGAAGAAATGATTGCACAACAGGAAAGATTAAGTTCCTCTCTTCAAGCAACTATTAAATCGCAAAACAAAGAAATTCAAAGTTTATTATCTCAATCAGAAAATAAATCTGAACAAATTAGGTAAATTTGTATTTAAATCTTTATACTAAGTACCAGTGCCGCAACTACACTTATTTGGGGCCGTGTGCAAATAAAATTATTGCCCACCCCCTCATGAAAAAATAACTAATCGTAAAATTAATTATTTCAAATTTGTAAACATAGTTTGGAATTTGAGTTTTTACTCTTACAAAATAAGGTTAACATAATTAGAACATATTAGAAGTATTTGAAAATAAATAAATGTAATCATTTGTATCCTACTTTATTCATTTTAAATTTTAATAAAAAAATAAATAATAACAATTTTAAATTCATAAAATAATATAATTTATAATAACGCTTTGAGTTTTTTCTATAGCTATTTAAAGGAAAACTTTGTGTTGAATTTTTTAACTTATGATATACAAACAATTTTATGAATATTTAATTACAAAATTCCTTGTAAATTTTTGTGATTTTGACATAGACCGTAAAAATTTGAACTTTAAACGTTTATAAAAAAAAATTTGTGACCAACAAAATCCAAAAAATTAAACCGTATATGGATAACGCTAACATAAAAATTTAGTGACAATTTCAAGTATTTACAATCATTCTTTTTTGTGTTACAACAATATAAAAAAAACATTTTAAATCATTTTTATCATTGGGCCCCTCTATTATAGAAAAGGGCCCTGGGCCCATGTGTTTAAGACACACAACACACCCGGTTATTGCAGCACTGCTAAGTACATATTATAATGTTTGCCCTAATAACTTTCCATTTTTATATCACAATCTTCTCAGTAATTGTAGTTTCAACATTTCTAATGTCTATGTTGACCTTAAAAAATTAAAAATGTTAAGTCTACGGATCTTAACAACTTATCTGGTACTTTTATCTATAATCTCTTTTTTAACTTTTTATTTTATTCAAACAATCTCTCAATTCATTTCTTTGATTTAGAAACTCAACTCAATAACCCCTTTACACTAATCCAACTTATAAAACTATAGACCTATCTCAATCCTTGGTCATTGTTCTAATCTCTAGTTCTTATTTTATTCAGTTTTCTGTTAATTCTATCCTAGTTGATAAACAATATATATATAGGCCAGAGGCGACTTGAACATGTATAAGACCGGGGCTTTGCCCCATTCAAAATTTAGGGTGGATTGTTGGGGGGGTCATTATTAATAATATTGAATTTGTTTGAAATAGGTATACCTAACTTATTATTTATTCTGAAATATTTTAATATCTTTTTAATCTGTGTTGTGAGTAAATAATATATATTAATACATTATAATATCAAAGTATAAATAGTTTAAATACTAATAACTCAGTCAAACAGATTTTTTTTATTTAGTAGAATACATAGATATATAATATAAACATTATATTATATATCTATGGTAGAATATTAAATTTGTGCAGTGGTGGATGGGTGGTATATTTTATGCTTGCCCCGGTCAAATAAAATTGTCAAACCGCCACTGATTTAAACCCAACTATTCCATTGTTATGAATGTTACTACTCTTAACAAAATTATTTTAAACGCTTTCAGAAGCAAATTTAGGTTGGTGTAGTAATATTTACTTATTTCACTTAAGCTTTTATTCGAGTTGAACTTAATATTCTTCTGAAAATACTTTTTAAATCTGGTTTTGGCAATCCAAATTCATTATCATTATTCAAACCATATCTATCTTGTAAGCAATAATTGATAAAAATATAAGGTAATAAATTTATGATTATAACTACCACCTTCGAGGTCCTCAAGGTGAAAACTATTCTTCTTTACTTTTTTTACTGTTCATCATGACCTAAACATTTACTGCAAAAATACCTCCATCTCCAACAGTAAATGACTACAAGGTGAGCTGTTAACCTACACATGTGGTTGAACTTAATGTTGCCAAATGTATAAGAAATATTTATAGTATAGTTGAAAATGTACAAGTAACTAAATTGTATTTATAGTACATGAAATAATGTACAAATATTTTATGAGTTTTGAGATAGGTATTTAACACTTTTAACATACAAATATTTTTTTTTTTTATCACCAACAATCCCCCTCTCTATGTAGATTTTTTCTAAAACATTTTTTTGACTTGAGGAGCCCTAAAAAAATTGTGTACTTGACCCTAATTTTATTTAATCAGGCCCTGACTCTATCCATTATTAATTATTAAATAAATAAATGTAATAATTTATTTTAGTGAAATGTCAATTCGCATGAAAACCTTGGAATCCAAGAACAAAACTTTGATTGAGGAAACTACATCCCTAATTAATACTAATGAAAACTTAATATCAGACAGAGATATTAAAAAAAAAATTATTGAAAGAATGCAAAATCATATCTTATCTTTAGAAAATGTTAGTATTTTGTCTAAGTAATATTATTAGCTTAAACTAATTTTGAATGATTTTTCAGGAAATTCAACAAAATACAAAATTACTTCAGAAACAAAATAATTATTATGAAATATCTAATAAGCTTCAAGTATGTAATAAATTTATTTTATTTAATATAGAAATTAATGTATTAAGATTACTTTAATCTAGTGGCAGTTAGTGATAACTAATAAATGTCATAAAAACACTTACCCCGCCCAAAATATTGAAAAAAAAATTTATTTGTGAAGAACTCAATTTAAATTAAATCATAATATTTTGACAGTCATATAATTGATTTAAACGACAATTAGACAATAATGCAGAGCATAAACAAATTATGCCCAAATTCTATTTTTAGTATTTTTATCTTTGTTGTCATCCGTAATAATGCACATTAATGAATAAAAAATTTAAATGTCTTAAAAAACCAATGTATAAACACTATTAACACAAAAAATTTCATATATTATCTTTAACATGTTGACTGTCATATGACCACCAGCGGTCATCTGTAATTCTCAAATTTTATACATTAATTGTGACTATTGACGTCCATAGTTCATCATTACTACCTCACCACTTGACCGCCGGCAACCATAAATTAATTTAGTTTTATATTATTAACTTTTCTGGATGCTACAATAATGCACTAAAATAAAAACCATGGCATAGTAAGAATCTTTACAATTTTTTTAATATACTTAATACTTTTTTTGTTTCAATTTTTTCAAGTATATATTGTATATACAAATTTGAAAGACATTGAAAAATATGCTTGGCGTATAACAAATACCTATTGAATGACTGCTGGCAGTCAACGTGTTAAATTTAAAAAAATTTTAAAGTCAATTCACTCTAATATTAAACTTTGCAACATAATAATTGATTTTGCTGTAGGTAAATTTTCTATATTATGAATTTGAAGACTTGATATCCTCTTAATATGTAAAACATGTCAGTAATTTGTGGAGTCCATTATATCACCACAAAACATCACATTATTTTTTGTTACCAATTGTGTGACATAGTTTATTTTTTAATTTTTTTATTGTCATATTTTGTTTTTCATTTTATTGATTACTAAGTACAGTTTTAAAAAATATTTAAATTCAAATAAATATTAAGGTACCAATTATTTTACTATGTTGTTATTACCTTACGCTTATATATTATATAATGCAGTGGTTCTCAATCGGTGTGCCGCGAGAAATGTTATTAAATATTGAAAATAGTGTTTTTGGCGAAGTTGTTGTGAATGTCAAGTGTGTGAGTGTGCCGTGAAGATTTGTGATGTTCAATAGTGTGCCGTGAACCAAAATAGGTTGAGAACCACTGATATAATGTATCTTATTTGAAACTTTGTTCTGACAATTTTGTTTATCTATAATATTATATATTAATAAATATTATTCATAATTTTTTTAGGAGCAGTTATCAACTGTTTTAAAAGAAAACGAAGATTTGAAGAAACACAATGAAGACAATTTGAAATCAATGTGTGATGAACTGAAACAAGCAAATAAAATAATTAAAAAATTACATGATTCCAATCAGGATCAGACGCAAAAGGTTTTTAAATTTCTCATCAATACGATTAAGTAAAAATTTTAATATTTTATTCTCATCCTATTATGATTTTAGCTTATATTAAGTAAAGACATAGCATTGAAACAAAAAGAAGACATTCTTAGGTATCAAAGTGAAAACACAAAGTTATTAAAATCCCTTGAAGAAAAATCTTCCAGTATTGAAAATCTAAATATTCAATTGCTGGAAACTAAAAATAGGCTAACAATCGTAGAACAGAATTTAAAAGAAAAAGAAGAACGTTTGGCCAGTAATGACAAGGGTAATTTTTTTATATAAAATATAAATTATTAAGCAATGATTTTAAGGAAAATAAAACCCATCACAATATTATTTTTGTTAGTGATTCATTGGTTAAACAGCAAGTTGAACAACTGTGAGATTGTAGCAAAGTCGTCTAGTAACTGTGGTATATTATCAGAAACAACTAATGTAACAAAAAATGCTAATGTTAAAAGTGTGGAAAAATTTTCAACATCGACTCCAGCCACTGCTGAAACTGTAAGGCTTTATAAGACATAGTGTGTAATATCAAAAAATCCATATCTATTTGTTCATTATTTTTGTAGGACAATATTAACCCTAAATCATCATCCAATGGTCGGAAACTGAACTCCAAAACTTTGAGTTCTAACATCAGGTAATTATTCTATTTCAATAATAATCATGGATTGAAATCGTTGTTATTAATAATTATTGATTTATGTTATTTTTAGTGAAACATTGACTAGTAATACAAAGAGAAATGCTCCAATTCGGCGTGTTATGTATGGACCACTTAGTTCTGCTCCTTATTTTGCAGCCTAAGTATATAATTTTTAAGATTTTTATGTTGAATTATTTTTATAAATGTATACTTTTTTAACAAAATATAATATGTAACTATAATATTTTTAATACTTAATACAAAACATTTGATCGTAAATATATTTGTTACTATTTATTTACTATGTTTTTCATTGTTGTCATAGTAGGAATATGAAGATCAGTTGACAAGCAAACTCATTTTCTGAACTAAGTAAAAAAAAAAAAGCGGGCAAGTGGGTACCGCTCTGCTGTACATTAGGTGACGTGTGGATCACTATATATTGTAGGACGGTTAAATTTGAATCCAATGATAATTATCATT
>VUJU01002542.1:0-31847 GCA_009835225.1 Aphis craccivora
TTCAGAATCGTTTTTCGTATAAAATGATAATTATCATTGGATTCAAATTTAACCGTCCTACAATATATAGTGATCCACACGGCACCTAATGTACAGCAGAGCGGTACTCACTTGCCCGCTTTTTAAACTTGAAACTCATTTGATAATTTTCGTACAGTATAATAATATTGTGTTGAATATTGCTCCGGTTTTATTTTCAAGTAACTTCATAATTTATTGCGTTGTATGTTTGGAGATAAAATAATATAATCTTCTGTGAGTATGTTAAAACTTATATTGTATAGATTTTAAAACAGATTTCGCGCGCAGGTAATATTATACATAAGTGCTTGTACGTCATACGCTTTCATAAAGATAAATTATAAATACAAAAATATATTAACTAAATTGTTTATTATAAAAATGATATTCGTAATTTAGAGCACGATGAAATTGTTTAAAAATACTATAAAGATATGACATATGAATTCTACTTGATCTTAAATATTATATCGTGATTCAATTGATGATCAACTTAAACAGTTGTCTATTATACTATCACCGTATACAGATTAACCGTAAATGAAAATGATAAACATAACTGAGAATAATAATAAATAATAATATTATCATGTAATACTACTACATATTTTCTCTGCGTAAATAAAATATTATGCATTTTTTTTATTGTACCTATATGTTACGTAAATTTGGATTACACTCATAGAGAGAACCTAAAACCACAAGTATTGTATGTTTAAATATTAATATTAATATTAATATTAGTTAGGTACACAATGTATGTAGAAATATTATTTCTTTTTTTTAACTCAAGTTACTTTTTAACAGAGTTGTACAAAATTGTATTTAGATAATGTTCAACTATGATTATTCGAATAATATTTTATTCGACTTAAGTTCAAAGATAGTTATTCCAATAATTTTTTTTAATTATAATTAAAAATAATTACTATAGTAATAGTACTATTATTAGACTTATTTATTGAAATTCAAAAATTCAAAATTTGTTATAATTATTTATTTTTATTTTCGTTGTTATTATTTAGTACTATTTATTATTGTTATAAATTATAATTATTACGAAATATTATTTATATTATAATATGATTAAATTATTATTAATATTAAATTATGATCAAAAAAATAAACATATAATATAATTCTTTACTTTCTTCTATTGTTATATATATATTATATATTTGTTTTATTTATAACATTGTTTCCATTTATTCCGAATAAAATATGATTTACAGTCGTGTAGGTAACTTAAAAAATACTATGTCAAAAAACTAACTACTCAAATAAAATATCAGAAAATCATTCGATTAACTATTTAGTCAAATATTTTTTTATTTGAATAATCATAATTTAAAATTATTCGAACAAAATTATATTTTAATAATTATTATATTGTTAATAATCGTCTAGATAAAATTTCATTCAAATAACGCCCTACTATGTTTTTTAACAGAATAAATTATTGTAAGATGTGTAGAAACTAACAAGTAGTAATTAACAAATACGTACCTACATAATATACTATGTGAATATGTTATAGCTATAACTTATTATAAACTACCATCGTTGATTTAACATGAAATTACGACTATATATTATATAAACTGTGTCATGGATTTTGAAACTATAATAATGCTATTTTTCTTCACATTCGACTGATCAACATAATAATTGACCAATAATAGTCACGCGAACTTGTTTATAATACTTTAGACATGTTAGACACGAATATTATAGAATTGCTTATTAGTTGTTATTAGTTATACCTATTAATTTTATTAAATTACGATGTATCATGATATTGCATATAGTTGTAGTTAAATATAATTCTTAATACATTGTTATCAACAGTGCAATACTGATATCGTTTCACGTTTCATGTGTCGGTCGTTCCATGTCCAATAATTTATATGCAAGACATATGAAAATGTAGTCTTATGCATTATGTTACTGATCTATATTGAATAAGTGTTCGAAAAAAAAGAGAAGTCATCGTTGTAATAATTTAATATGGTGTAACGACGAATGACAAATTACAAATTACGACTAATTTAAATTACAAAATATAGATAAAAATAAATATATTTTTAAATTTGAGTTAACCTTGAAATTTATTGTTTATGAAAGACTGTAGATTGACTTCAATACTTGACATGTATAACTGGTAATTTTATAATATCTATTCATTAAAACAATTATAATTTTAAGGTAACGTAATTGTAGTTATTTGCATACTCTTTATATATTTTGATCTACAACACCCTATAGGTACATTTTTTGTAACCTAGAAAACCCCACCAAAAAAAAAATAGTAAATTATTCAAGGATAACTAATACGTTATTCACTTTAAATCAAATGAAAATAGTTTATGCTAATACAGTTTTAACTTTCGTGTGTATTGAGTTAGTCGTATTTTGTATTTTTCATATAATGTTTGCGTCCATCTCCATTTGGTGGATAAGTATAATAACACTATGTCTACTAATTTTTACTATTATTCACTATTTTTGTACTTCTACATTTAATAAATGGGACAAAATCAACGTGCCTTATGTTCAGCCAATTCCACTGTTTGGTAACTTCTTCTATGTAGCTTTTGGAATGCAACACCCTATAGATTTCTACAGGAAAATTTATTATGACCTGGCTGGTCATAAATATGGAGGTTTATTTCAGATGAGAACCCCGTATTTGATGATCCGTGACCCGGAAATAATAAACAATGTTCTTATCAAAGACTTCTCAAATTTCCCTAATCGTGGTATTTATTCAGATTTCTCAGCGAATCCCCTGTCGAATCAACTATTTTTCATGGAAATTCCCCAATGGAAGTTAATCAGAAAAGCGTTGAGTCCAGCGTTCACTTCAGGCAAACTCAAGCTAATGTACGATCAAATCAAAGAGTGTGGTGATGAACTAATGAAAAATATCCATAAAAACTTCATGAAAAACGATGATAAAATGGAAGTGCGAGACATGTTGGGCAAATATTCAACCGACGTTATCGGCACTTGCATTTTTGGTCTAAAATTAAATGCCGTGAGCGATGATAATTCTACGTTTCGAAAATATGGCAAGTCTATATTTGCTCCGTCGCTGAGAACACATTTAAGAGAATTGAGTCTGATGATCAGTCCTACTCTTTTGAATATCCTTAAGTTTAAGGATTTCCCAGCGGACGCCACTGAGTTTTTCCATTCAGCATTTCATGAAACGATAACATACAGGGAAAAAAACAACATAGTCAGAAATGATTTTGTTCAAACCTTGATACAAGCGAGAAACGATTTGGTTTTGAATAAAAGTATACCTCAAGGAGGTAAACGTGTTTCTTCTCGAAAACTTATTAATAATTAATGTAGATTTAATTTTATTTGTTATTAGAAAGATTTTTAGAGTCACAAATTATTGCCAATGCATTTGTTATGTTTGCTGCTGGATTTGAAACCGTATCTACTGCTATGAGTTTTTGTTTATACGAACTAGCGTTGAAGAAACATATTCAAGATAGAGTACGCCAAGAAATTAATTTGAAATTATCGAAAAACAATGGACTGATTAATAACGAATTGTTGATCGAATTAAATTATTTAGATATGGTTTTAGCAGGTAATTATTCAAATAATACATTATTTTTTATTTTTCTCCGATTGAGAAATCTATTGATATTACCATAAAGTATTCTTATTTTGATATTTTGTGGTTGAGAAGAGTTTAGAAAGTTTTTCGTGATCTCAATCAGCTTATTGTAAAATAGGCCACACCGTAATATTTACTTAACAGATATATTTAAATTGTGTTACTAAAATTTGAATTATACTTAAATAATTTTTTCATTTAGTTTTGATTTAAGTATAATATAAAATTATATATTTAATTTTTTTTATTGTTAGAACATGTTTAGATTTTCTATTATTAGGTAGTTTTTTGTATTCTTATTCCATAAATTCGAAATCGCTTTTAATTATTAAATAATTCTAATATATATATTTTTAGGAAGATTTAAAATATATACTAAAACTACAGTACATTGAGATTTTTAAATTTAATGATTTAGCGTAATAATATATAAAATATATTAACATACATATTGAGGTTAGAAAATTCCCAATTTTAAAATCAAATTCATAATACAGTTACTGTAAGTCTGTAACTATATGTAACTTTCTGTAATTTTAAATTGCTTTATGTATAAATTCTAAGACTATTTTGGTTATTTTTACCTTTTAATTGTTTTTTTCTAAGTACAAAAATTGAACCATGAAAATGTAAGTATATAAGTAAATATTATGCTTTTTAGAAACACTTCGTAAATATCCACCGACCTTTGCTTTATTCAGAAAAGCATCACAAACGTATCACGTACCAAATGATTCATTAACTATTGAAAAGGACCAAAAAGTTATAATTCCTATTTATTCACTGCATTATGATCCAAAGTATTTTACGGATCCTGAAGTATTTGATCCGGAAAGATTTTCACCCGAAGAAAAAGCTAAACGTATAAGTGGTACTTATCTTCCATTTGGCGATGGACCTCGAATTTGTATAGGTATATTATTAAAATAATTACGTGAAATACATATATTTTATCGAATATAAAAAATGTATATTTATTCAATAGGAAAACGTTTTGCTGAGTTGGAAATGAAATTGGCTTTAGTTGAAATTCTAACTAAATTTGAAGTAGAACCATGTGAAAGAACTGAAATTCCTATACGATTTAGTAAAAAGGCTATAATTGCAATACCAGAAAATGGTATTTGGTTAACATTTAAAAAAATTACTTACTAATGAGTAATGATAATAGATAAGTAAGTGGTTTTGTTAATAAAATGCATTATCAATTTGTTAATTTTACTTATTAATATTTTAGAATATTTTAAAATATTTTTCAAAATATGATTGTATATAAGTACTGTTAACATACGTAAATTGTGTGCTTTATTTAACAATTTTAATACAACTTGTCAATTTATTCACTTCATAAATATATTTTTCTAGTAATATATATATATATATATATATATATATATAAATCAATAATTTTTAATTAATATCTGAAAATATTTTAACGGTTAGATATTTTCTAGCACTCCCAAGTTTCTTTTTTTAAATAGTAAATACTAAATAGTGATTATATATACTAAATACTGAATACATATTTAATTGTTTAACAGTTGGAGCTTTTAATATTTTTGTTAACAACAATTTATTAATATTTTATCACATTGCTTAAAACTAATGTATGATTATTGCTACGTAATGTAAAGATTCTTAAAATAAACATGTCACGTCGTTCTGCAGAAGATTGTCATCTACTTTATTAATATATAATATATTATAATATAGGTAACTATTGGATTTTATGTATTAACTTTGAAAAAAAGACACCAAATTGACTTAATTGTTTTTTATACTTTAGACTGCTTAATATCTATAACGATTAATAAATTACAATTTATTAAATTTTTTAAGAAAAAAATTCTGTAAGCATTAAAAAAAAAAACAAATTTTCTTAAAATATTGCCTGGTGCAGAATAATAGAATCACTTTTTTATAATGTAATAATAATTTACGAATCCGTACAAGTGCGTTTTATTATCACCGTCATTTGGCTGAAGTATGACATTTAACACTCGGAAGGTATACGGCCGTACACACAGCCACATAGGGATTAAAAACGGGAATTAAAAATCAGACCGAATAGAAAAACTTTATTAAAACATATTCAGTAAAGATAACACAATCCAACCGACCATTGATGCAGCCATTATATCAACGATCCGTGCATTGACGGTGCTTACTTAAGCTTTATATAATACCGCTCGCTATATAGGGGGCTACACGAAACTTAAAAATAAATCTAGCACTATATAGTATATACTCATAAAATATATATATTATACGTGTGTGTGTGTAGATATACGTATATGTGTGTATTCCCTAAACACGAAAAACATTAATCCTCAGTAGGTTTTCCATTTAAGAGCATAGGAAAGTCATTAATTTTTTATCAAAACACATCGGTCGAAAATAGATCGAGATACGTTTTCGATGTGTAATCGTCGAGAGTAAAATACAAACTATACCTACACATTATTTTATTTTTAAATTAAACGAACATTTTGGTTTCACACAATTGCTTGATTTTATTAACTGCAATATTATTTTACATTTACGTTGGTACATACTTATTATTTTTCAAAAAAAAAAACAAACATATATATTTAAGTACTCACATCTATATTAATAATGCCGAAAAAATTAAATTTGTTGGCTAAATAATAAACCAATTATAAAATGCTTATTGTAATAACTAGGGCTCGGATTTTAAAGCATAATAAGCCACTAAAAACATATAATTATTTTAAAAAAGCAAAAAAGGAATACCCATATTAATTAATTTTATTAACACGAAATAGTTAAAAAAATGAATAAAAACATTAAAAAAAATTAATTTAAATTAAAAGGACGTCGAACGTATATTTTGAAAGTATAAAACAAACCTCGGCTCTATTCACACAACACAATGCACAAATACCGTAGAAACATGGTTTTCACTCCAATAGAAAGATAATGAGTACATAGTTTGTACTATTGTACTTTAAATAGGACAAAATAAAAAATTCTAAGAACTAATTTTTATAATAATTGGTTAAAATAAACAAAACAATTAAGTAAAAACAGTCATTTTCGCGCTAAATCATATTTGAATTAATTGATTTATTTATTTTTTTTAATTTTTAAACGAATAACCGAAAAAACATGATATTTTTATCAAGTATTCATATTATTATTTTGCATGTATGAAATAATTTGAAATTATAATTAATAATATTTAAAATTGAGTAAAAATGTTTGAAAATTTAATACAATATCCTACATAGGTAAGTAATTCATATATGTGTAAAAAAAATATTAAAAATATATATTTGCACAATATTTTTTAAATGAATTTGAAGTTAGAATTTTGACAAAATTCATTAAAATTGTAAAAAATTTCAAACTATTTTGTAGTTAGAAATGTATAAAAACTTTTCTTTTCATCAGTTTTGAAAATTTAATATAAGATTTCTCATAAATAGTTCATACCTACTGAAGTCATAAAATTTAAAAAATATTCAAGGACAGTAATTTTTATAGACATATTAAGTTAAAATTTGGACGAAATTTTACGTATTCTAATGATAAATAACGTTGCTAAATATTTTATTCTAATTTAAAAACATAATGTATGAAGACTTAAAACTTTTATGTATACTAAGTATAATATTACTTTACTTTACGTAATGACATTTTTGATTTATTTTAAGATATTATATTATTAGAATGTTGTTATTCAATTTTGAGTTATAAAGGTTGTTATTATGGTTTAAATAGGTACATATTGTTATAAATGCACTAAAAGTTATATCAACCTACCATAATATTAAAACCAAAATAAATTCTAAACTGACAAACCGTCTACCTCCAGAATCGTGTTTTGTATATAATGATATATTATCATTGAATTCAAATTTAAAATACCTACAATAGTGACACATTCGAAACCTAATATAATACAGTAGATAGATATTCACTTATCTACTTTTTATTTACCATTACATTGGTTAAATTCTGCAGAAATACACAATACAATACATAGTGCATACAAATGTTGGGTTAAAAATTTCAATATCTATCAAACATGTTCACTGTAGTTATATTGTAAACACTAAAACACTAGTGAATATTTGATAATTAAAATACTTTGTTTGAATGAAATAATATTATAGTTAGTTCAATGAAAATTGTGTGAGTAAACTGTAATAATCCATATAGCATAATATGGTGGTACCTATATAATGTTTTTGTTAAAAATAATTTATATTTGATATATTTATATATTATCAATTTATATATTTTTGTATAATTAAAAAAAAAAAAAAAAAAAAATGGCTAGAAATGAATAATGAATTTTTGGCGACTTTTTCTGTCAGAGATTAGTTTGCGCGTTTGTTTAAAATATAACATATTATCTTATATCTCAATTATAAACTTGTTTCATGTATTTTATATTCTACATGTCGTTTGGTTAAATATTATTCAAATTACAGACATAACATTTCATGATGCATAGAGAGGAGGCTGATATTTTGGTTGCAGGAGAGTAATCACCAGGGTAGTGAGTGTAGTCTCCAGATGGTAGGTGAGCAAAGCTAGCAGCAGTATAGTATAGCTCCTCTAGTATTTCATGAAAACCATTTATTATTTTGTATATTGTAAACTTACATATTGTGCAGTTATATTGATTTTATATAAATTTTTATAACTTATTTGACAAGAATATTTGAAATTATTAGTGGGACAGTGGGAGTTGTTTGGCGAATCCTCAACATACTCTTTAAATTTTTATATGGCCCCTGTAACTTTGTGATCCCGGCAGTCTCGAGAAAATAAGTTGGATTCGCGAGATCTCTTGTTTTCGATTAGACGTTTTGAACCACAGAACTATTATTTCGGTCCGAGCGGATTACCGCGGCTTAGTGATATGGCACAGATGAGCATTCGGCCTTAGACGCACATAAAATACATAGATATGAACACAAATGTCTTGGCAGCAACCGCTCTTTTTGTTTGAATACGCGGCTATAGGACCCGTCGGTCACGCCTCGAGATAAAACTAATCTCCTACCCGGCCCGCCATCCATCGAGACCCTCATAAAACAAACAGGCGTGAGATTCGGATAAACAATAAGAGCACATCAAATAGTACAATATTATTCATCATATCATTACAGTTATATAATAGTACGATAGTTACGCGTTTCGCGGGCCACGGTCTACTTGTTCGTTAATCTGCACGAGACAGTCTCCGTTGTAGTAGTTGTTGTACCGCAGATCTGCGCCTTATAGGCATATCATAGAGGTGTAGTAATATTAAATATACATGATAATATTATAATAGTATAAAATCGACAAGGACGAAAACTTACGGAGTTTTCTCGCGTCTATAAATTCAACAGCTGCAGCGCGACATGCACCGCGGTCTATTGCTGTTGCACTTCCACATCCGGCGAGTTCCGGACCCAGGTTCCGGCGGTAAAGGTCTTTTGGCACCCGACTCAAAAGCGTTATTTGCACCAAAGAAATCGGCTAGAGACGTTTTAATGCAGCCCGCTGGGATTCTCGCGCACCAGAGACTTAAAAGGACACCCATGGCTTCTTCATCTTGGCCGTAGACGTCACTTCATCGTAATATTATTTTAGTTTGGATGATCGGGAGCCATACAGAATAGGGGACAAACCGGCAACGATTTGGACGACGAAGACGTCTCAACTAAAACGACCAATAACGGTCGACGTTTATGATGAAAATAGCAATAATATTACAAGAATGGCGGGCACCGAAAATATCATATACATAGTATTATGTATTAATATTGTTTGGATATCAATTACGCCGCTGTTGAATCGATCAAAACGAGGAATAGAACGTAACAACAAAAACCCTTTGCATGCACATTTTATTTATTCGAAGTAAATTAAAAAACAACAGCTTTATTTTTAAAGTTTGGGTTTTTATATTATTACTGAAATTTGTCTACGATAGAGCACATTATGATCGTATTGATTTTTATCAAGAATTTTTACATAATTATCTATAATAATGCACAATATCAAAATCTACCTACTTCTATGCCCAGCTGATGAACCGTTGTCAATGTCAAATATATACTTCTTGAATGCCAAAAGTACCTACATCAAATTAAGACACAAAAATTTACAAACATTTAATGTAGTTAGATGGTTTAGCTAGATGGTTGCAGAATGTCTCCTAAATATTGTATACTCGAAACTTTTTTTTCCTTTATTGTTATTTACACAATCTGTACCTCAAGGGTACAATAAGAGTATTGTCTAAAATAAAAATTATAATACATGAATAAGCTTGATAAAAATAGCCACCCAGGGATGACACTTTCAAATGAAGTAACACATTATTTTTTATATATATGTATTTCTTTTTTTTTTTAAGTTAACATATCTTATACTCGAAACTGCAAATAATTTAACGAATTATATATTATAGTGTTTTTAAATATTAATGTATAATATACGAGTTTAAAATGTACACGTTTTAAGTACATTTTATACAATATCATAAGTAATTTTTGATTTTATTAGTATCGTATAATTACAATGATGTGAATGTGTTTTTCGCCTATCATCGTATTTTTAGAAAAATAAAATACTTACATTTTTAAGAAACAAAAATAAAATAAGACACAATGGAAATGTTTACACACAACTAGTTTTCGAACAAAATCGATTCAGTTTTAGTATTGTATATTCAAAATGAACTACTTTAAAAGTATAAAAGTTTCAATAAATATTTAAAATATATTTTTCTAACATAATATAATTAAAAAAAAATGTATTGATATATTATGGAAATTTGACATATTATTTTTCACAAAATAGATTAACAAATAAAATAGGTATACGTAATAATAAACCTCAACTTTATGCCTAGTATAACTCTAAACAGTAGGTATACTTAACAAATATTTTTTTCGTTTCTTCTTAGTTAAAGAAAGATCAAATAAATTTGTGGCCACATTTACCTATTTATAAATTGTTGCTTTAGGTTTTTAAACTTGTTAATAAAAAATATAATTTTTTAAAACAAATTTTATTTATAAATTTTAAAAATTAAATTAAATTGTTAAATCATTAAAAAATTCAATGGTTTTTTCACTTAAACAAAATATTTTTAACTTATATTTTAATACTTTTTTTTTAAATTTACTTAATAAAGCAAAATTTAACCAATACAAAATATAACACTACAAGTTATCAACGAACTTAATAATACTTTTAAAAGATTATGTTACAATTTATCTAACATTTTTAATACAAAAGTAAGCTCTAAATTTTTTTTACATTACAATTTTTTACCTTTAATCATATTTTAAAAAATTTCATAAACATATTACAGTTAAGGCGAGTGAGACGAAAGACGGATGCTTGAAGAATAGATTTTGTCTTTTAATTTTTACATATAATTTTGTATGAATGCCTAACGCACACCAAATTAAGATACAAACATTTACTATCAAAGTCCCTACAAGAAATCTTACAGTACTAAAATACAGTCAATACACCAAACAAATTTAGCTACTCAACTTTACTATGTAACAAAAACCACCATCTACAAAATAAATTAAATTAAATATAAATGTAAATATATATTTGTATTGGCTAATAGCATCATAGTTAATGCCAAAAATATATTGTAAAGAATAATGTTATTAAAAAAAGGGTATTTTTATTTTTGAAAAAAGTTCACTGATCTAATCTAATTTAAAAATTATTTTTTTCATTTTGAATTTAAAATAAAATAATAACTGAGTAGGTATTTAAACCTCGTATTTATTTTAAAAGTAGTTAAGCTTTTTCAATATTCTATGAACTACTGATCTTTTTAAACCTCATAAACCAAGTTTGACTTATCCAAAAAATAATTGTTTTCCATAATGTGCGTTGAACGGCGTAGTGTATAGGCAATATAGGTACGGCACAGTGAACAATATTCTTTTCAAAATTATAATATTATTTGGTGCTTAAATAATATTTTTGGTTTAGAATATTATATTAATTATAAGATATACTGAATTTAAAATACCATAGTATGATTTATTATAACCTCCAAAATCTTTAAGATCGGAAATCCATGATCTATATTATACTAATTATTAATTTATTACTCAACTCTTGTTTTTGCGCTGTTCAGTTTATCAGTATTTTTCTAATCTAGTTGGCCAGATGGTTGTAGAATAGCTCCTTAGTATTGTATACTCGAAACTGAAAATAATTACACGAACCATATATTTTAGTGTTTTTAAATAATAATGTATAGGTAATATACGAGTTAAGAATGTACACATATTAAGTACATTTTATACAATATCATAAGTATTTTTGATTTTATTAGTATGGCATCATTACAATGATGTAAATGTGTTTTTCGTAGATTATCGTGCTTTTAGAAAATAAAATTCTTACATTTTTATGAATTAAAAATAAAACAAGGCACAATGGAAATGTTTACACAAAACTAGTTTTCGAAAAAATTGATTTGGTTTTAGTATTGTTATTCAAAATGAACTACTTTAAAAAATATGAAAGCTTCACTAAAATATATTTTTTCTAACATGATATAATTTCAAATATATTTATCAATATTTGGAATTTCGATATACCTATTTTTAGATTTTTTTTTTTATTTATTATGATAGAATTGTCACTTTTTATTCAAACAGTATCCAAATTTAATTCAAAGTCCCTCATAAATATTTTTTCAGTAGGGCTAGAAAAAATTTAGCATACTAATATTTTTTATAATCATAACTTATGATTTAATTTAGATGGATAGTAAAAAATTTTTTTGTTTCACGTTTTATGTTGTTTGATTATTGTTCAACTGTAAAATGGTGAAATATTACAGTATTACTTAAATTATTATTTTCTCTATATTATACTATAATCCAAAATTCTCATATTATAATTTTAAGCGATTATATAAAAAACATTAGAAATTTTCTTATTAATTTAGTTATAAATGTTGATAGCAATTTTTTGTCACCAAAAAATGTTAAGTCGTAATACAAAAATCTTTTTTGAGTTTCAGTTTTCTTAAATTGATTTAAAAAAAATCAAAAATCCATAATTAAAATTTATTTTATACGAGTTTGAAGTTATTTTTTTTATGATTTATTTTGTTGCATAAAATTGTTAAAATTATGAACATTTAAATAATTTTTTATTTTTTTGGTTACAACTGATAAAGCTTATAATTTTACCCAAGTATAGAATATTGAATACAAGGTTACTATTAAATGTTCTTATCGTAATTTCAGAATATGGTAAAACTCCATTGATTAAACTTTTTAGATAGACATTAAAAGTGAAAATATTAAAATTATTTTTACAAGATATTTCAAAAAATAATAATGATAATAATAATAATAATTTTTCCTATAAACATTTTAGAATTTTAAAATTATTTGTATGTAAAAAAAAAAAAAAAAATTATGCAATGCTAGTGTTATACAATTGATTTATTTATTCGTATGATAAGTTATTAATACTCAGTTATGTAATAAATTTATAATTATTAATTATATTATAATAAGTCGACAATATTATTATAATTATAGGTAGTCAAACATATTTTTTTATATTTTGTACTGATCTAAGTATATAAAATAATACAATTTTTTACAATGTTTAAGTCACATTTATTACTGTTTTTTTTTTTTTTTTAAATATAAAATCGTAATGACAGTTCGTCATTTTAAAAATATTATTTTATCATTAGTTGTTTACTTGTTTAGGTATATTCTTTAAATATCTATATTTCTAATTTACTTGTAAATTCCGTTAAATTAAACTAATTAATAATTATGAATATTTTATTTTTTATAGAATTTAATATAATGTTATTGTTTTGTATTTGCATTTTCCAAGGATTAAAATGTTGAGAATGAATAATCAATAAATAATAATTGTTATATAATGGGTATACAAATTATTTACATAATTTATTATTAATCTAAAAATGTATTCCAAACAATTGATATTGAATTCTTAGGTGCGTTTATCGAAACAATAAAATAATATCAATCGTCGATTGCTATAGAGATTATCACAATCATTTATTAATAATTTATATTAAAAAAAATATATTATAATATAAGGCATTATAAATTTAGCAATAAATAAATAGAATAAACTCTTTTTTTATGATTATTTACGAGTTTTCACTTCTATGTGTATACCTCTTTAATGCATGGGATTTGATAAATCGTACGAATATCTCTTGTATATAATTTTGATAGATTAAACGTTTCACGTACTAGTACAGCATTTTATGTCATGAGTCATGACAAATTCAAGGTAATTTTGTTGTACAAAAGATAAATGGAAAGTTTATTCTCCGGTGGCATTTGATTTCCCCCATTTATGATTATTTATATATTTATTGTAAATAACAAAAACAAATCGTTGTAGTATCAATAATTATACTTGCATTAGTAAAATGATTATTAATTCTAACTTTTTTGATTCAGATACTCATCTTGTTTTATGTAGTATGTATATATATAATATACTCGATTTATAATCATTATTTAAAGTTTTACAAAGTGCTCGCTTGTCCAATTTAATTATTTATCGATTTTATCGTTTTCCTCTTAAATGGGTCGCATGAACCAAAAATGTAACCACGTTAAATGCAATTAACTGTGATTTATGGGGCTCAAGAACTTTTACATGAAACTTTTTATTGTATCATTTTAAATTTTCACCCTGTTTGTCGATCTGAATTGGTTCTATCTGTTTGGCTGCACATAATCTAAACTACAAAAATATTTTAAACACGTACCTCTAACTATCCTTAAATCCAATGATCAAATAAAGTTTATTTATTTCAGTCCTTAAATTATATAAATAAATGTTGAAAGATATATTATTGTGTATGTTATAATTATTATACTCATTACAATCAAAACGAAGCAAACATGGATTCTATTGATTTTTTAATCATGTTTTTTTTTTTTGTGAAAGTATATACTTTTAAACTTTACTTTTTTTTAGATCGGTATATATAAATTGGTACTGCTAGCCTAACTAACTAACAAACCTATCCTTACTATAGCAATTGTAGGTAGAGTGGTATGTCACCAACAAATAATACATTTGAAAAATTATATAATAAATAATAATGTAATAACATTTAAATTTGATTGATTAGATCTTGAAGGTTAAATATTTATTCGCTGAAACTTCTTTAGATATTTCCGATCATTTTAAATAATTTTCTTTTGCATTTTGAGATAATATTAAAAATCAAAACTTAAAATTAACAAATAATAATCATCTTTTACTTAAACAAAATTTCCCGCAAAATAATAACAACATCACTGTAAATTTCATTTCAATCGGAATACAACATAAAACCTTATATTAATTTTAATATTAAGATATTATTATTTTTTTTTTCACTCAGAACATAATTTATGGCGTAAATATAAAAATATAAAATGTACATAAGTAGATTTATTTGAATAAATAGTTTGGAAGAGTAGCATACAGTTGTTGTCCGGCAAAAATTATTATTAAATCGAAAAAAAAGCATAAGACCTAAGTGACTAAGTATGAACGATGAAAAAAAAAAATCGGCCAAATTTCGAATATTATTATTGTGTACTTTTATTATTTATAATATTGTTGAATATCGCAAAGTTATTAGAAACCATTAATAGAAATACAACTTTTTAAAGTGAATAAGAACGAGTAAATTCTATAGACAGCCGACGTTAATTATTATACGCTACTGTATTGGAATGTCCTTGAGTCATGTGAAGACGTTCGATGAGTTTATAATAATCGTAATGTGATATTTATTACTCAGAAATAATTGTGTTATGTTTATAAACTTGAAGGACGTTTAATAATAAAAACGGACCCGAGAAAAGTCTTTAGGCATAGGTATTGTTTGATATACACGCACACGTATAAATATACGACGAATATAAAAATGTAATTAAACATTAGTGGCGCTACCTTTAACGCGTTACTAATCTACGGTGTAATACACGATTACACGCGTGTGCACACAATTTAATACGATTCAACAGAACGGTCGACAGTCGTCCGGCAGACGTTCGTCCGAACAGTAAAATTGGTTTCGCATGTCCGTCTTCTACCCAAAGCGATAATGTTTGAATTCGTCTACGAACTGTTCGACCTGAAAATGCTGTTGGTCACCGCGTTTCTCGGTGCCGCGTACATGTACTGCACATGGACCCACAGCCACTGGTCCAAAATGGGTGTATCCAGTCCGTCGGCGCCGGTGCCGTTGTTCGGGCACGCGATGCCCTCCATGCTGGGCCGGATGCACTTCATGGACGTGCTGCATAACCTTTACCGGCAGCTGGGCGACCAACGGTTCGGTGGCATTTATACGATGAGAACACCGCAGCTGCTCGTCAAAGATCCGGAACTAATAGGTACCTATGTACTTATTTATTATTATTATTTTGTTAGTTTGTGCGAAATTATTCCATATATGTAGCACATAACCGGTTGACATAACATTACTGTACAGGTTACTTATAATTTAAAATGCACCTAAATAATGATGTTTCAATAGTTATTCGTTTATCGTATTTTACAATACTCGACGACGATTGAAACGCTATTATTTGGGTATGCAAGAAGAAACTGGTCTTTGAGATTATATTATTAATGCTCGGTGATTATAAATGAAATCACTGCGCACTACTGATTTTGTTAAGCTTTGTTTTCTTAGATTAAAAAAATATATACTTAACTAACCTTTAATCATTATGTTTTTATGTCTAACCGTCGCGTTGATCGACACAATTTTCAACTTCAATGTGCGCATTTGATTTTCTATATTATAATAAACTGTCTTGTGGAGACAGGAAAAACATAGGTAATGTCATTAAACGTAGGTGTTATATTTATATTTATTTTAATAACTATATTATATAACCTAATCAGCTTTAATCGTTATCATACTTAAAATTTGATTCTACATTTTTTCATTCTTTTGAGTTTGAAAACACATACACACGCATTACAACTTGCCATGTGGTATATGCATTTTTTGATTTTTTTTTAATGAATATTAATGAAATCCATATCCCTAGATATTATAACAGTTTCGTGAACTACTATTTTTTTTTTACTTTTAATCATATTTAAAAAAATTATATAAACCTATTACTGTTAAAATGAGTGAGACAAGAGACAGATGTTTAAAGAATGGAATTTGTATCCCATCCAAATTTTGTCTTTTTATATTTATACACAGTTTTGAATTTTAATAGACCTATAGTATAATGATATTGTTTTGTTGTGTAAGAACTATTTTTTGGAGATTATCATTGTTGGTAAGACTATTAATTACGTTATATTTAAAAAATCTTATTAACGTATATGCATTATCTACATTATTATTTAAAATGGATGTTGTATCAAGTTAACGTATTATAATAAATGATGATTAATCGTTAGTATGTTGTTATAGATCAGAATAATCAATTTTAACTTGTATGTAAACTCATTAATTCATATTATATTTTTAGATTCCTAGTAGGAGTATTTGAATAATATTAAATAATAAACAGTTATGATGTAATATATAATTATTGTACTATGTTTTATCAATAATGATAATATTGTATAGGTATCTGCAAGTATTAAACTCAGTTTACCAATCTCAGATTGTTAAATGATAGTTTATTTTTATTCTTTGAATTTCTACTGGTTTAAAAAAAAAATTGATAAGAAAATTGCGTAATGAAATGGTTCATTTTAAAATAATTATTTTCTATAATTTTTAAGCGATTCAAAATTAAATAATATATTATTAATGTTTAATTTGTTGCTGATAATCAATACTTTTTAATTTCAAATAACAACATGAGGTAATCGTTTTCCATTGACTCACATCACAATAAATTCAGTAATTACCTCATAGATTTTATCAACTATTAAAAATTTGTTCTGTCTTCACATAATTTTGTTCTGGCAAATATTATTATCGTTCATTAATTAATCATCGTCACGTTTATCGTAATGATCAGTCTTATAAACTGTTTATAGAAGTATCGTTCATTTATACTCTGTTAACATAATTAAATATAATAATATTTTTTACAACCAAATTTTTCAAATAAAAAAACTATCGTTATTCGCCCCTCAAAAAAAAAAAAATTAGCTATTCCTGACATTTAGACTGGAAATATAATTATAATTTTTTGTTTTATTTTTAATCCTTAGGACACATACTGATCAAAGACTTCAACAACTTCACCGACCGCGGGTTATACGCCGGCACACACACGAACCCGCTCAACAATAATATATTCTTTACGCGTGGCGAACGGTGGAAAACAATGCGGCAAAAGCTCAGTCCCACGTTCACGGCCAACAAACTGAAATACATGAATGAACAGGTGAAAGAGTGCAGCGACGGTTTGCTGTCGACCATCGGAAAGACTGTGGACGAAGACGCCGGCCGAATCGAAATCCGCGAGATGATGGCCAAATACTCGACCGACGTGATCGGCAGCTGCGCGTTCGGTCTGAAGCTGGACGCCATCAACGATCCGGACTCAGAGTTCCGGAAACACGGGAAAAACGTTTTCCAGCCGTCGCTGAGGTCCAAAATCCGAGTGGCGGTCATTTTTATGCAGCCGTCCCTGCTGAGCATATTTCGCGTGCATCACTATTCGCATCGCACCATTCGATTCTTCCATGACGCGTTTAAGCAGACAATCGAATACCGGGAAAAGCACAACGAAGACCGCAAAGACTTTGTACAGCATCTGATGAAAGCCAGAGAAGATCTGGTGCTAAATCCGAATCTAAAACCCGAAGGTAATCAATAAGAAAATAAATTGCAGACGATTTATTTTTTTCTTACCGCATACCATCATAAACAATCTGCTATGGGTAGGTATCGATCGTCTTAACGACAAATAATAAGAACATTATAATCGGACAAAATTTATACCAACCTAATCACTTCATATCGTAAATGCATTATAAATGCCGAGGTTGGGAGACGGACAAAAATATACCTGCAACAGCAAAACCATTACTGCCTTTACTCGTTTGATGTAAGATACCCATTAATGAGAATGATAATATTGCATGAAAATTATTACACAGAGTTCTTAAAAAAGTAGTAGGTATCGTTGCATTTTGTAACCTGCGTGTTTTGTTTATCACTTATCAAAATTAAATTTTAATACAGATTTAGACATTTTTCTCAAAAAACGTGACAAATAATATATTATTCACATATAAATTTTTTTTTTTTTTTTAGAAAAATTTACGGAAATGGATATTGTAGCAAATGCATATATTCTATTTATCGCTGGTTTTGAAACAGTGTCTACATCAATGAGCTTTTGCATGTATGAATTAGCATTAAGAAAAGACGTTCAAGACAAGGTTCGAAAAGAAATATTGGAAGTTAAATCAAAGTATAATGGACAAATGAATAGTGAATGTCTTAACGAACTTCATTATATGGGCATGGTGATTAAAGGTAAGATGAATCAGTATTTTTTTTAATTTAATATTCAAACCGAAGAGATATTATTATTCAAGTGTTATATTGAATTTGAATTGTATGTTTATGTACTGTACACTGTACAGCATAACTAGTCGAAATAATGCTCCAATTTCAAACTATGGGGGTGGTTTCCGATGGAAAAATGAATATCCTTGGTGCATTATAGAGGTCAAAAGTAAACATATTCCAACAGTTTTAAAAAAAATCGAGAAAAACGGGAATTTTTACGCAAAACCAGTTTTCGACCAAATCGATTTTTTTATATGGTTGTAATTCTAAAACTAATCACTGTAAATACTTAAAATTTTCACCAAATGTTTATGTTAGTGTTATCTATATACAGTAAGCTTTTTGACTTTTTTTAGTTATTTATAGACCATTGAAATTTTCGATTTTTTTGAGAAATTTTTTTTTGAAGTGTCAATAAAAAAACTTTGAATGACCAAAAATACTTGAAAATTTAATGTAAGGTTCCTTATGAGTTGTTCTTATTGTAGCTAAAGAAAATTAAAAATCGTTAGTCACAATTTTTTTTTATAAGCGTTTATAGTTCAAATTTTTACAAAATCTGTCAAAAACGTGACAATTTGCAAGTAATTTTGAAATTGAAAAATCATAAAATTTTTTGTGTTTATAACTAAGGATTAAAAATACAACACTAAATTTTCCATAAGTTTTCATTCAAGTATCTATAAAAAAAACTCGAAGATCATTATAGGAAAAATTTTAAGCGCGTTTGAATTTTAAATTTTTACGAAATAGCGTTACGATAACGATTTATCCCAAACGATTTTAAATATTTGTAATTATTCAAAAAGTATAAGTCGTATATACTTGATAATTTCACCAGTTATTTGATTAGCATTTTCTTTGCATGATTTAATTTTCAAAATATTTTTATTTTTTTTGTGCTATTTATAGAGACAACTGAAATTATCAATTTTTTTGAAATGTCGATAAAATTTTTTTGGCCCAATAAAAATACTTGAAAATTTAATACAAAGTTCCTCATAAGTTATTCTTATAGTGATTAAAAAATTATAAGAATACATAGGCACAATTTTTTTTTATTAGCATTTGAAGTTCAAATATTGATAACAATTCGTCAAAACCATGAATATTTGCAAATTATTTTGTAGGTATAATTTATAAAATTTTTTGTATAAGTAGCTAAGAGTTGAAAATTTCAATACGAGATTTTCCATAAGTTTAGCTTATAATATTATTATAAAATAACTTAAATTCTGGCGTATTTAAGCCATTAAAACATAAACCCCTTTTTACACCAACCATTCGAAATGATATCCTAGGCTGACAAATCATCTTCGTTCAGAATCGTTTTTCGTATACATTTATACCTATCATTGGATTCAAGTTTAACACTTCTATAATATTATATAATAGTGATCTACACGACACTTAATGTACAGCAGAGCGGTACCCACTTACCTGCTTATTTTTATTTAATATTAGGTTTATTACTTATTTTCGTTACGATAATACACACATAGCGACATAGCCAATGCCCAATAGCATCATTTCCAATAGAACCATTATACAAATTTCGAAAATCATTCACGTTATCAACGGCTGAATACATAAGTGGTGTTTGATAAAATAGTACGTTTTATGGAATAAACGATGATTGTAATTTTAGTAATTTTACGATGTCTAAAAACGCATTAAAATAAGATCGTCGTTTAAATACGAATTTCGTATTGCTATGTCATAATACGTGCTATGATACGTACGGCCGACATGCAGTAGATAAATAATTTACTGTCATAGAAACGTGTCGAAACGCCTTGGAACAATTCTTAGAGCTGGGCCGATAACAATTATTTTCGATATTCCGATATAAAACCGATATTTCATCTAAATGAACCGATTTCAAAAAAAAAAACTTAAAGAAAAAGGATATTAATATATTTTTCAAAAACAAATAACCGATACACTAACCTTGGTTACCATATTTCGTTTTTGAATTATTTTATTTTTTATTCATTTATTTATTTTTTTATACAGTTGGTAATCCAACCTGACTTATTTTATTTTAATTTTTTTATTTTTTTAAATTTATTTTAACCCATTTCATTCTTTTAAAATCAAAATTTTGAAAAACAGGTGACGTGGTGACACTTAGGAAGGTATTTGGAACATTCGGCTTAGTTGATGTATTTAACACTTTTACTGGTTCTACATATATACAATATAAATATTCATTTCGAAAAAGTCGATTTTCATCTGTAAATCGTCAGAATTATTACAATTATTCAATTATTATTATTTTTACAAATTAAAACTTATTTATTAGTATACTAACTTTTGGATGCATTTAGAGTTACTAAGTACCTACCAATTTTTTTTTTTTTTTTTTTTGAACATATGCACTGTTTTATAGTGCACCTTCGTTGACATGTGCATTTGAAAAACCCTTGACCATTATTTATAGTGGACCATCATTTAGTGATCAAGACTAAATTTTATACATTAGCGAGAACCCAACTGTCAACTGATATTCTATATATTAATTAATAAAACGGTGTAATTTATATTATATTAACGAGCATATTTAAGAATTTCATAGAATAAATAGTTATTTAATAAAATAACGTATTCCATACATTATCGCTAACATATATAATAAAATATATTATGCTAAAAACAAAAATTCTTTAGATCTTTAATGGTATCGTATAGAAACAATTTCAAAGCTATACGCAAACAATCTATGTAATTTTAAATTATTAGCTCTTGTATAATGTATTTTCATAGGAAATTATATTCTTCTAATAGATTTTATGCACTTGAATAATAATAAAAGTTGAGTGCCTATATGTTTGATTATGATTACTTGTCAACATTTTAGACAAATATTAAGTTCATATCATATAGCTCGTAAAAGATAACCTTCATGGTATGATATGTAAAGGTAATATAATTATTATAATTATTTTATATGATTATTTCACATGTAATCAATTAGAGTACGATATTAATTATTGTGTGGATGAAGTTTAAAAAAAATAAAATGTTTAATTTATTTTAATTCGATATATAAAAAGTACATAAAAATATTAATTAAGTAAGTATTACAGTAATTATTAAAACTCAAGTACATATGTATAATAATAAACTGAAAATCGATGACTTGTTTTTAATCAAAATTGTTGTTGCCGAATAAAAAAATATTAAATACTATTTAAAAAGCATTTAAAACGAATATATTTTATCAGAAATTTTTTAGTTTGACATTTTATTAAGTTGCCGTACTTAAATACGAGTATATAATAAAAAATAAATACTGATAAGAAACGCTAAGACTAAACTTTCATAAGAAAAATCTTACGATACTCCTAAAAAAACATCAAATAATATGAGTATTCTGTATGTGGACATTGTTGCTTATATACCTAACTTCACCGTATACTCGTCGGAACTATGAAAAACGAAAAGAAAATATAAAAACCTTTTTAGAGTAAGGTATCTGATTATAGAAAAATTAGGACAAATAGGTACGTGTAACCGCTTTGTAGCAACATATTAAGTCTCATAGTAAACCATATAATAATATATTAAGTGCGGGCAGTGTTGGGAAATTTCTCAGATTAACTGATGATTAAAACTGTTAATTTTAATAGATATAATATTTAGATATTATAATTAATTTTCAATATAAAACGTTTTGAGATTATGTGTTATTATTTTATCGATGTTAATGATTAATACAATAAAAAAATTAGTCTGTGAAATTAATGATGTGAGATGTCATCTTGGAAAATTCCATGGAATATTTTATAGACCGGAAATGTATGTATATTATTTTTTTCTTAGAAAATTATAATTTTCTTACATAATGCTCAGATATTTCTATGGTTATTTTAATATAATATAGTCATTAATTATTTGTATATTTTATACGAACAAAAAATAATCTCACAAGAATAAGAAGATTTGTTGGTGATTTCAAAACTATTATTAATAATATAAAATTTAATATTAGTATAAAATATAATTAATTTAAGTTATACACTTAAATGTTAGTCACCAGTGTAGAGATTATTTTTTTTTATACTATGTGAAATAAAATAGAAATTTTCATGCAGGAATTGTCGTGTTTATATTATAAATTAACTTTTTAATCTTATGAGATTTTCCCAGAGGATAGTTGAATATTTCCGATATTTTTTTTTTTTTTGTTCCTGGAAACGTTTATTGAGAAATATTGTTATATTGGAATATTACTAATCATTAATAATGATTAAAAATATAATCATAAAGTTTAGTTGGCTTCATTTAAAATTATTATTATATTTATTTAAATGTGTGAATTATTTTAAATTATATAATATAGGTATTTACCATATTTATAAACTTTAATAATTGATTTGTTTTGTCCAACATTATCTGTAGCTGTTCACAAATATAATTTAACACCGAGAAACTCCGAATAATATATTATAATATCAAATTTTCAAATCACCAAAATGTGAATAGTTAACCAAATGAAAACTATTCAAATTTGTGTATAAAAAAGCGGTCTATTGAAGACGGATAAGAAAAAAAATATCACCGTAACTACTAACTAGATGTTTTACTAGTAAATTAAATATTATCTATTATTCTAAGAACAAAGAATATGGAGTGATGAATTGTCGGAAAAAATCAATATAAACAATTGATTGATTAAAAGAAGATGTAAATGTTTGTATTTAAGTTAGAATAATCATAGGCATGTCTTAAATTAGTTTAATCTTCACAAATTAAATAATAATAATAACAACAATAATACTACCTATTGAGTGTCTTTTCATTAAAATGTTTTTCAAGTTTGTGTTGATAGAGCGCACCATGTATACATAGTTGTGAATTGGTAAAAAATAATGTGTTAATATTAATTTAGATTATGATATTATGGATTAATGTAAAATAATCTTAATGATAATTTAATTTAAATTAATTGGTCAAATTCTAATGTTAAAACATATCAATTATATTTGTTTCTGAATAAATGGTAAAAATAATTATAAATATTATATTACATGTAACACATTTTATGGATAATAATATAATATTATTATTATAATTACGAGAAAAATAACCTTATCAATGTTTTAAGGTTAATTATTATAATATTACCGTTCAAAACAAAATATTTCGAAAAATTTGTTTCAACGAGACTATGATTGTATACGTTAACTTATAATTTGTTTTAATTTTCAGAAACGTTGAGAAAATATCCTCCATTAGTGACATTAAATCGAGTTGTGACAAAGCCTTATGTAATACCGGGGACACAGATTAAATTAAAAACTGGTACTAAAATCGTAATTCCAGTACACGCCATTCACTACGATCCAAAATACTACTCTGACCCAGAGGCTTTTGAACCGGATCGTTTTTCAGACGAAAATATACATAATTTACATCCCAACACATATATGCCGTTCGGAGATGGTCCTAGATTTTGTATTGGTACGTTTTTTATAGCTTCATTACCTATAGTTTTTAAATGTGTTTCTAATGCGAATAATTGTGTTTATTCAATATTTCTAATGACGTGCTTGTGAATTTTAGGCAAAAGATTTGCTGAATTTGAAATGAAAATGGCCTTGTCCGAAGTGTTAACTAACTACGAAGTGACGTCATGTGATAAAACCCAAATTCCCATAAAATATGTTATCGGAAGTTTTGTAAATATACCTGAAAGCGTTTGGTTAAAATTTAGGAAATTGAATACTTAATTTTAATATAATAGGTACCTATAGCGTGTATAAATAGGTATTTGTTTATTTTGTATATTGTGTAATCTTTTGACAAAATCTTCTGTATAAGAAAAAAATACATTTTATTAAAAGAAACTAATTCAATGATAAAATTGTTTTAAAATATTGAATAATACTTATGTATTATGCGTTTAATAGATTTAATATTATACTTATATTCTAAATCTCAAGACTCCGAGAATTGGTATTCCACCCATTCGTTATGAATATTATGAAAAATATTTATACATATTATATTTCAATGTCTTTTGAAGGCGTAGTTTATGGAAGCTGGTGAGTAGAACAAAAAGAAAAAAAATGTTTATTAATTAGTATTTAAGTTCAAGATGTATGCGCGATCTCATAAATATCGGTTTATTTCTATTCATGTTAAGATCGATGAATAATTATGCAAATAGATGGCATGTTTATTGTTTAATATTAAATGTCTATAATTATTCAATTACATCTAAATAGTTGTATATAACAAATATATGTAGGTGTTAATTATGCATCTACTGTTAATGGCTTTCAATAAGTTTAAAGACTTGGGACTGCTTGAGTTATTTAATTATTATAAAATATTTACCACACCTTGTATTCTAATATTCTGTATCAGTTCTCGTCCTTGTGAATCGGATGAAATGCGTAGGTATAACGCTTACAACAAATTTGACATCCAATAATATTAAAAAAAAAAAATTTTTATGGATATAAAAATATTGTCTTCTAGAAAATCATCCTAAATTAACAGTATAAATAGGTATTTTGTTTTAACTTAATCTAACTCGTCTCATTGGCATATCATTATATTACATTGTGGTAGATATTATACGTATATTTTAAGACGGTAGTAATTTAATAATATTATATTTTGGCATCAATATCAATGATGCTTTAAATATGACATACCTATAATATGAGAAGGGTGTGTATTACTTTAAGTGCCTCACCTGCTCCTTATATTATTGTATTATTGATGGGTTATTTAAGATGTGCCTTGACGTTGAGAATTTGCATTTCCTACATACTCTTTGTACGTCCTATATTATAATAGCAATTATTATATTCGTCCATTGAAGGGAAACATGTGAAGTATGTTATTATAAAAATAACAATAATTATTTTTACCTTGATATGTACAGCATTAGCGAAGCTTGATAAACTTATTTGAAGAGGCTGAACGCGCGGTTCTATTTCATTTTAATTTTTATTATTATAAGCATAAAACATAGGTACATACCTTAGACTAATAAAATAGATTTTATTTGGTTTGAATGTATTTTAAAACATATTAATTAGGTTAAATGATTAATGATTAATATATATAAATTATACGAGCAATTATTATAAATAAATTCTATATCCTAACCGTTGACTGGGCTTGTTTTATATGCCAGACGGATAAGCCTTCAGGCCTATTCCTTGATAATAAGTATTATTTATAATATATTATTAAGTATTAAGTAATAATAATAATAATAATAATTATAATTAAGAGCCAAACATGATATTATGTATCTATCATATTAGTTAGAATGATAAATGTTTGATATTCATAATTTTCAGGCAAATAATATAAACTACAGACTACTGTCCAATCGTATAGTTATTTTATTTTAGATTAAAATATAAAACAAAACTAAAAAAAAAAAAAATGATTCACAAAAATATTGTATTTAATTATAACTACACCGGTGCAAACATTGTTTTTATATTATAAAACTACATGTATGTACCATAGAGTAACTACTATAGTATTACTCTATGGTATATACTCATTATTAGTATACAAGGAAGATACAAATATAATGAAACTCCTTCTAGTGTATTATAAAATAAATACAATAAATTGAATATTTTAATTAGAAAAATATAATAAGCTTAATAATTATTGTATTTGATATTTTTTAAAAAAAAATGTGAATTGTTCCATTGATTATGCATTGTTCAGATCTAGGTTAACTCATATCGTATTATTTATTGCATTGAATGAAATCTAAAATTAATGAAAATACACATAATAAAAAGGCAGTCGTGTGTTATTTTAATTTAATTGAATATAATATAGTTAATTAGGTCTTTTAATTAATACACAATTATATTTTACAATAAAAAGTCTGTTACTATATATTATGAATAAAGATAAGTTAAATCTCTTAAGTCATCATACAGATCTAAATTATTTAATTGTATTATTTCTTGATAAGTAATAATTAACTTTGTGAATGAGATAACACGGGAATCTGGAATAGCATTATTAATATTATAGAGGAGTTTTTCACCTTTTACTCGTGACGTCAAAATATTGTTATACAGCAATTTACGAAAAGCGCATAATTGTTCCACCTCTTAACTTAGTATTCATCCCCATATGAGCATAACCGTGTGCAGAATTTCAAAGTCGAAAATGGGTAACTTAAAGATTTTGGCCTTTTAAAGTTTTTATCTACTCTTTTAACAAATGGACATATTAGTTAAAAAACTAAGTTTTTTTACCGAAGAAAATGTTATTCAATTGGATAGTAAAATACTTATAAAAATGAAATTATCTTATTAGACGAAAAGAGGAAAATTAGATGTGCGTAGTTGTGAAATTACATTACAACAGTGTACAACTATAGAAACGAATGCTTTTACGATAACTTGCTTTTTGAAAGTATTTAGTCGGAAGTTCTATGTCACGCAGTTTTGATTATTAACGTAATTACTGTTGACAAGCTACCGACGTCAATGAACGATTATACCAGTCTTCTCTGCAACTGAAAATACTGGTATATGGCAGCATAAATTCACGTTCAATGTATTTTATTAAATTTCACTAAGAGTATATTATTATATACTTGAACATTTTTTTTCTTAATTTCTTTATCGGTTTCTCATTTCGTTACTTACTCATTATTAAGATATATTAAGCGTGGTATTCGAAAAGATTTTATTCAAGCCAACGATTAACGAATAATTAAATTGAATTATTTTCATTAATTGTAAATTAAAGTTAAAATCCATGATAACACTATTATTATCTGTCAATTGTATATTTTTGTTATTTATTTTGATTATTATAAAACATTTATCATTTATTACCGAACAAAATATGTTGAAACTAAAATAACATAATTGAAAAAAAAACTATTTAATATTCTACAAAAATAAAATTAATGTAGGTATCTTCACAGTGTGGTTTTGGAGTCGCATATTTTGTGTAAATCACTTAGTAGTTTTAGTATTATGTCGAGAGAGGAGTGACAATTAAAAAAAAAGTATACATATCAAAACGAGATGAAATATATTAAGATCAATGATTTCTATGCTTTATTACATACGTCTCCTTGAAAATAATTGAGTTTTCGTTGGTATACAATAATAAATTAAGATCTTATTTAAAATAGTATAATAGGTATGTGACTGAATTATAATTCGGAATTCAAACTTGTAATAATGAACTACTGAGTAAGGTTTTTTTTCACTTGTAAGTACATAAGTACACGTAGGAAATGGAATATATATCGATATATTTTTATCTAAAAATGTGCTTAAGATAATGAGACTTTTAAAAACATTTTTTTTTAAAAAAAAAATGTTTATATTGATGTATAATTTAAAAGTATATGTTTGATTATACTAAAAATACTAAAATACATCATTAGCGAGTGGTCAAGCATTAAATATGGTTTGCAGAAAAATAATATTACTTTGTAATTTTTAATTCAACAATATCTATTTTATCTTTATTCTTATAATAATATTATAATATCTATGTTTAAGAAAAAAAAACAATTTATATAACACAATAAACTGAACAAAATAAACATTTTGTGTTATGGAATTATTTAATAGAACTACTGCGATATAGAAATGATCTGCAAAAAACCAATACAACTCGTGGAGCTAATTCAACTTGAAATCATAACCCAAGGTGTAATCGAATAGGTGCACGGAGAGAAGATACGAAAATATGAACTTTCCAATCAATTTTTTGTATATATGGCGTTAATAATCGAACTTTGCTCACGTATTTCGATTTCGTCTTGTTACGTTTATTATTGAATCAACGCGCAACTATAGGGACAAAAGATTTGGAAGCTATATTACGGCAGAGTAAAGAAAAGGGAGGTTGAAAAAATCCGTTATTTGGTTCGTTGTTTTCATTTTCTCTTTATTGGGTCGTAACACCCGATAGCTTTGGTGAGGAGAAAGTAAAACTGCCAAATTATTGCGTTTCTATATTGTTCACACCGGGGGATTTTCAATCACAAAAACAACGCCACCTCTCTTCGTTATCCTCTTAAATGGGGTTCACTCCATACATATATATGTGTGTGTATACAACCGTATATAGATGTGTCCCACCCTTAAACAATAAAATCGAGCGAGAGGTACATAACATTAATGATACCCATTACGCGGACAAAACAGTCAAAACACCAACAACTCACCGTTATACGCAGTATCTTGTTTATTGCAGTCCATCCAACGTTGACCTTTCAATTGGACACCATTACTAATGTATAGAAAACAAAACTGATAAATTACTACACGACATTTCAGTTAAACGAGACTGTAAGTGTACACATTATTATGATATGACTTACGAATAAATCGTTAACACAGCTACTGGCTTATTGAAGACAAAACATCGAACTCTATTATAGTAGCAGCCGCCTTCTGTGTAAAGTTTTAAATTCAAATTTAACCTTAACATTTTTTCATGATACGTTTCGATCGAGAATCTCGAAACAGATGGTCATAATGAAACTATCGTGCTGCGGTAGTTCGAGCAGACCTAACATTTTACTATTAAATTTATATTCACAGAAATAATATGTTTAATAAGCAGTTTAAAAATAAATTAAAGAAGTAATAAAGGTAAATAGTTTAAATTATAATTATTTAAAATTATAAATAAAGCACACTAACAACTTTATGGTAGACAGGAACTTGTATAGTTGTATATTATTACCACCCAATTACAAATTAACTAACTAACACATAAGGAGGCTAGGCCGTACAAGGCAAAATACAACAGCATTTAAAACTTTGTTTTAAACTATTTTACATTCTCTGTGTATTACAAAGACTAAACAAAGGATTGCACGAACCCGATATTATTAAATATTGTTCATATATAGACATCATCATGAAATAAATATTTAGATGATTATTTCATAGATAATTTTACCGAACCTATATTCCTATTATTTAGGGAGACAAAATATTTATAGCTTATTTTAAATTCATGATATAAAAAATTGCATAGGTAGGTACGAAAAATAAATACATAATCAATATTTTGAGTATGATAAAATAACTCAAGTTATTCGGAATGGGTCTATTAAATTGGTTTATTTGTGCAAAATTATTTACAAAACAATTTTTGAAAATTAAATGTTTCACAATGCTCGTACATTATTAAATAATTAAAACGACAAAAGTTTTAACTATGTTAAATCCAAAAATACATTTGAAAAGTTATATTTTAAAAATAAAACAGTTTTAAACATTGCCTGATAAATAACATTTAACCCATATTATTATATCTTGCGTTGTAGAAAATACCGATAAAGTGTCAGTAAATATTATTGGCCTTCATAAATATATGCAAAAACTTATAAAAGCTTAGTAACCTAACAAAAGTATACAAAGTATTAGAACCGATGCTGGAGTTTTATAAGTGTCTGATTGCCGACGCCATTTTAATAACAATTTAAACCTCCAACTCAGTTGAAAATTTCAAGTTGGTGAAAAGTTTTTCAATAAGACGTGTTTCTTATTCTTCGTATTTTCCATTATCCTCTTTCCAAAGAGTAGTCAGCATTTCCTCATGTGGTTTGTAGGTACATATACTAAGTTAAAACAAAGCATAATTTTTATTAATTCATCTCCCTTTTGTTTTTAAGCTTATTTTAAGCTGTAGTATAAAAATGTATATAAATCACATAAACTATAGTATCAAGTATACGATTGCTAATAAGTCAAAAAAATATAAATTCATGAGAAAACTTTCAGTTCTTTATACAATATAAAAATATAAAATATTTATGGATCAAAAAAATTGAAACATTTCTATGTTTACTCCGATGTTAGCGTATCTGAACTTTGAAGTATACCTACTACTTGTTTTTAATGTTTGATCGAAATGCAAACTTATTTTTCAATACTTTTTTTGTCTTAACAAGTCTTATTACAGAATTATATCAATAATTATGTATCATTGTAAAGTTAACAGTTAAGTTTATAATATGTTGCCATTAAAAAAAATACTTAAAATCTAATTTTCTTTTAGTTACTAGATTTAGAAAAAAAACAAATAAAATAGCTATTATAAAAATCAGTACCTATTCCACTTCGATACATGTTTATTTAAACAGTTAAAATATCTTAAAAATACTTGACATAGTAATTGTTTTTTTTTTTTTAGATTCTGAACGGAGTGAAGAATGTATTGATTTTACAGTGATGTATGTTTTTTTTTTGTGTCTGTGTACAGCATAACTAGTCGAAATAATGCTCCAATTTCAAACTATGGGGGTGGTTTCCGATGTAAAAATGAATATCCTTGGTGTATTATAGAGGTAAAAAGTTAACATATTCCAACAGTTTTCAAAAAAATCGAGAAAAAGCAAAAAAAAATAACGGAAAACGGGAATTTTTACGCAAAACCAGTTTTCGACCAAATCGATTTTTTTTTTTATGGTTGTAATTTAAAAACTAATCACTGAAAATACTTGAAATTTTCAACAATTGTTAATGTCAGTGCTATCTATATATAGTTAAATTTTCAAAAATTTTAAATTTTTTTTGAGTTATTTATAGACCACTGAAATTTTCGATTTTTTTGAGAAATTTTTTTTAAAGTGTCGATTAAAAATTTTTGGATGACCAAAAAGTTTTGAAAATT